>UFQX01001055.1:84640-137057 GCA_900497675.1 Arapaima gigas
ACCCCCCCCCCCCCCCAGTCCAGCCCAAAATTTTTCGGTTTGTGTCCCACAGGGCACACCCTCGCAGCGGATCAGTCCAGACCAGTCCCACCAGTACACCCGTGTCCAGCCGGAGAGGACGGCAGCTTCCGCAACTTCCTGCCAAGGGGACGCTGGACAGAAGTAAGTAATCTGATCTTCTTCTTACCCAGAGGACTCCGGCCGCCAGCAGCAGCTCTTCCCATTGGTGGGCGATGTCATGTGTTTACGTGTCAAGATGATCCACGGGATATTCTTTATTCACAAGGTCTCAATTTAAGACCTTTTTTAAGATCTAATTCAAGACCTTTAGACCTCAGTGCAAAAATCCAATCCACTAATCCTGGTTTTCACGCATATTTTGGTATTTGTTGATTTAAGATGGAGTAGAAGTATCATATAGTATGAAAAGGAGTGAGTGGTTCAAGATATTTCTTTGAGTTGCTAATGATGTTGGTTTTGGAAGGAGACGGCATGGCAGCAGTGGGTTGCTGCATCAGTGGCTGTGTTTTTATGTATCTATTTATTGCATTGGTGGGCTTCTGAGCAATTTGGTTCTGCTTTCAGTGTGAGAAGATTCTGTGTGTGTGCGTGCGTGCGTGCGTGCGTGCGTGTGTGTGTGTGTGTGTGTGGGTCAGGGATGAGCCTCAGCACTGTTGCAAAATGTGACCTCTGAGCATTTTGCAATAACCCCTCTGCCCGGTTCCTCTTTCTGCTCCTCCGCAGGAGATGGAGATGAAAGAACAGGGCCTTACCAAGGTCTGTACCCTCCGCTGTGACTTTCGTTACGGTTGCCTTGTCTGCAAAGTCCAGCAGGGGGGGCCACACTGACTTGAAATGGGGGTCAGCTGCTTACTTAAGAACCCAGATTTATCCAGCTGTGAGGCCGTTCAGCAGCAGCCGTTTCGCACAGGTGCGCTGTTACCTGTGAGTTCTGCTTGCCTGAGCTACCACAGTAAACGGTGTGCCTTGTATCTGAAATCCACGTGAATAAAATATACCTGTGCGTACGATTCCACGTTGGGGGTTTACAGTTCCGCAGTAATGCAAAGACAAGTGCCTGCATCTGGTGTGAGGTTGTAATCGCTCCCAGCAGAATTTCTTGCCATGACCTTTCGTCACGTACGTTTAAATAATATATATGTCAACATCTCACGACTGGGGCTGAGGACGTGGGAGGGCCGCCGACAATAATATTCGCTTCACTAATAATGTATTTTCATGGCAGAAGCAGACCTGTGGGGCCGTTTCCTGGGGCTCCTAGGGCACTAAGAGTCTCCCGCTGCCGTTGTCAGACATCCCACCGGATGAGACCATCATATATTTCATAACTTCTTTCATAACTACTTTTATATATATATATATATATATATATGCCAGCAGCACAATCAGTGTTTTATCTAAACTACATTTCTGCCCATTAACACACGCAAAGCCAGTTGAATTTTACTGCTCCCACATTTCTAATCTTATAATAATCTTTATTTATTGGCGAAATGTGTAGGTTTATATTCATGAAATTATTGTCTTTTGGAGTCTGGCAGAGACCCTCTAAATGATTTATTTTATTTTACTGAATTAGTTACTTCACCCAGTGTCTTGGGAACAGACTGGTGTGGTGTTTTAATGTTTGGTCACATGTAGAGAAGATTGCAGGAGTGACTAAACGGAGCAGTATATTTGTGGTCCTTTTTTGAGGCTTACAAATATGGGGCATCAGGAAAACACATTATTATTATTATTATTATTATTATTATTATTATTATTTGTAGTAGTAGTAGTATCCATTTGTTTAGTTATTTGTCTGTCTGTTTATGATTACCCTAAGCCTAAAAAAAAATTATTCACAGTGCAGTACTTATGCATCCCTAATCTATCCCTGGAAATGCATCAGATGCTGGATTTTTCTGATACCCACTGCTTGTGTCCCATTATTTTAAATGTGGGAAAATAAATAAAGTGCTCCCAGCCCATCGGAAAACACAGAAAACACCAGTTTCCCAATTAGGAAACACATGTTGTCATTAATGTGCATGTTTACACCACGGTGCAGTGTGTACAGCACAGCACATTTCACGTTAGTCACTGCGTTACACACGGGAGAGGAGAGGGCACATGGCGGGTTTGCAGCCTGAGCTCAGTGTTATGAGATGCTGAATAAAGATGTGTCAGAGTGGTCCGCCACTCTGCCTCTTTGTCTCACACAACAATAGGTTTGTTTTTTTTTTTTAAAAAAAATGAAATGCACAGTAAATGTGGTGATGCAGCACAAACGTTTTCGGACAAAGCGAAACAGCAGATAACACCCGTGCACTGTGTCTGGCTTCCGTTAAATTCCTAACACAGTAGATTTTATTACAAACATGCAGTATTATTCTGTTACAGCACACTGTATCGGTACGGTATTTATTTAAGTTTTTTTAAAAATTTTTATTCACACTTTTATTTTTTATTATGGATAAGCTTTGGGTAAAAATTTATCGCAAATGTTTCCATTCAGATATTCAGGTACTAACTACTATATACTACAGATACCATAGGTACTAACTTTAAAGATCCGTTACAGCTAAAATTCTGATGTAAAGAGTTTGGATACCAAGGAATTGCTGTAGTTCCATATCCTGCTGTTATTTTCTAACCGGGATAAAAGAAATATGCGCTTATGAGACATATTAAATATATAAATCATTTCTCAGTTGAGAAAGGGGCCCTCAGACCAACACACAGGAACACACGAATATGTTATTGTTTCATTTATCTGCTGTCTGACTCGTGTCATTCTCATTGTCATCATCACCCGGGATGACTGAACTGGCTGATCTCTGAGAGCAAACCAGGAGCCTGATACCCGTCCCACCTCCCCAGCCCTGCCTTGAGGCCTTCCATACTTGGTGAATCTTCTGTAAGAGTGGGATTGCGGTCGGAATTGTGTGGGCTTCCTGTCCCCCCATCTGTCTCCAGGCACACGGCCAATGCTCTCTCACCTTGTGTGCTGTTGCATCCCATGCTGTTGTCCGGGGCAACTCACAGCCGTGTGTCCGTGGTACCAGACATTGCAATCTCACTTTGAGCTGCATCGTAAATTTAAACCAGCTTCCGGTTTTGTTCTCGTGTGTCTGTGCTACACACCGTGATGCTCATTGTGTTGCCCTCTGGCCGGCGGTCATTTCAGGGAAGCAAACGTCCATTTTGCACACAGTGGAGTCCCTCCATAGTGCTGGTCCTTCCTGCCGCGTGTTTTGTGTGTGTTTGCTGGTGGTTCTTCTTGTTTTATTGTTCCCTGACTTAAGTTTACCTGATATATGTTAAATGTTGTGCAGACAAATTTGTGTTTGTTTGCATGTGCTCGGTTTGCTGTTCCCAACAGTTTTCTGTTACGACAGGGATGATGTTTGTTCACAGAGTGTTGTGCAGTGAACAGTGTGGTTCGTAAACAGCATCTTGGATGCAGGAACCTTTTTTGTACAATTTGCTGTGTTAACAGGAATTTTTTATGCAATGTAAAATGAGGTGTTTTAATATTTTGCACAAAGACAACTGTTCACATCATTCAGAGTGACTTGCTGGCAGTGATGTGGTTTTTGAATGCATTAAAGGCACAAAAAGCTTTTAGAATTTTGGGATTCGTTGACCAACATTTATGTTTCCTATGCTGTTTGTTACCACTACGTGAGAAACGGACAACTTTCACTTTAAACTGTCGAATGTGGTTTTGTTTTGACATTATTATTTTTTAAAATTGAATTTTGCGTTGTTAAATGAAGTATCTTTAAAGAGCGCTGTTTAGGGCACAAATATATTTTCAAGCTATAGAATTTCAGAAGGTTTAGTGTGACCCAAACATCTTTTGTTTTACAATTTATAATTCGGGGCGCCATTTTTGCGGTACAAAAGAACGTATTTGTGTTTAGTTTTGCATGCAATGTAGTTAAAGTATCTGGGGAAAAATCATTTTACATTTAAATTTACATTCACATTTATTGATTTATCTGACATACACTTGCAGTGCTAAGCTACTCATAAGGATTTACCTGTTTATATAGATAGGTAATGTTGTACACTTTAGGATTAAGTTTTGCAGTGTACAGTGCACAGTCTTCCACTGATTTTATTTTGGAACCAGACGTCTTTTGTTTGCAGCGCAGAATATGAAACGTCACATTTCTGGTGGTCTGGTCCTCCTCTCCTTTCTGGCGCCGTGTGGTCGGTTACTCCGCGTGGTGTGTTAGTGCCGCGGGGGGCCGTCCGAAGCCCGGCTTGCATCTGCGCTTGTGTGTGTTTGTTCTTGCCTGGTTTAAGATGAACTGATTAAAAAGCCACCTCTGCCCTGCTTCCACACGGCACCCAGACTGTGGGGACAGGAGTCACGGTGCACCTGCCAATGCCAGGAAAGGCAAGTGGGCCCTTTGGGTGACTGTGTGGAATTGGCTTCCGCTCTCCACGGTGACTGCAACAGACTTTTCCTCCCCATGCACTGCTTTGCACATCACCTCAACTCCCCTCCGTTCTCAAGGACGACTTTGTCTCGCGTAGAGAACGCCTGATTTTACATGTGGTTATTTTAAGTAGATTCTTCACTCCGTGTTGTTCCTCTTTCCTTGCCGGAGTTCTTCTTGACGTTCTTCTTTTCATCATATCCATTCTATATTTGAGAGTTTCACTCTTCTTTCAAGGCAAGTCATTTTCTTGCCATCTTGTGGGTCGTAGGGAAGCAAAGTGCGTTTTTTAAGTATGAAAAAAATGGCAGACGTCGACCAGCAGATGGAGCAAAACTCATTGTTATAACCAGGAGCTGTTTTTCTGTCCCGAGTGCTGAAGCTGAACCCTGGTGCTGGCTCCTCCATCCGGAGAAACACGGCCGGCACATACTTCACGCCGATCTGTCGCTCATCGCAACATTTGCTGAATAAAGCTGAATAACGGGAACAGACTCCGTACTAAGGAATCCCATAACTCTGCTAGATTTTACAGATGAGAAAATAGGTTTGTTCAAAGTGCTGTTCATTCAGGTCAAAGGGTGGGATAGAACATGTTGTGTGACAGGGACACAGACGTCCAGCGTCCTTAACAGTGGGACTAGACCCCAAACAGCAAACGGATCAGTTCTGGTTAGGCAGCACGAGGTGGGAAGCTTGTAAATTAGACTGATCCATTCGAACATCTTCCTGCAAAGTAACAGCAGTGATTTGTCCTTGTTAAGACGTGTGCTTAACTGATCCAGGCCCAGTAACGGTATAGAGACAAATAGCCGCTGACGCTGGCCAAGGGTGCTGGGTGCTGATATTCATGATTCATCGCTCCTTTGTAACAGCCAGCGGTGAAGGAAAGACTCCAGGGAGGCAGAGCATTGTGTCACATCACACTGGGCTGCCATGGTCGAACCCACATCCAACCATTTTGTCCCTCAGCTCTGCCACCCCCCCCCCCCATTTAGCTCCACCCACCGACTGATCTCGCCTTGGTCTGACTGCCCTGTGTTTGAGTTCACTGCTCTCACAGTCCACATTAGCGGTCTGCATGGGACGTCCCAGTGTGGCCGTCTGGTTCAGCTGTGAACACTGACAACCTGGCTGAAAAAACCATTTTGAGCGACTGACTCAAGATTTAGAAGTTGTTCAGATCAGCAGAATTTATCTTGCAGCCTGGAAGCACATTTGTAAAAATATGAATATATACTATATAATGTACTGTAGTATGTTACTCTAGTGTTGTGCTCTATATATGTATCACAATGATAATACAGTTCCTTAGACACCCACTTGAACACACCCTGCAACTATATATAATACAGAAAAGTTAATAATAATTATAAACAGTCAATGGGTTCAATTGTGGAAATAATGGATTCACTGCAGTGCATAAGTATAATGAAAATGTGCACAATGTACAGCCCCCCAGGTCTAGGAGGGAGTAGTGATCTGTGGGAGGTGGTGATGGGCAGTTCAACCCAAGATGAAGGTTCATCTGTGACTCCTGCTGTGCTGTTGGAGTTTGTTGTCTGTCTCTCTCCCTCTGGTTTGGAGTGTGGCCCATTCCAAAGTGTGTGTACGTGTTTGTGTGTGTCCTTTCTCAGTGTAAACGTGCCCGCTGTCTGTTTGAAATGTCTGACCAGGTCCAGCATGTGTAAACCTGTGTTTTTACCATCTCTCCCCCTGCTGTCTGCATCAGAAGTGACGTGGGAGGACCAGCAGAGAAAGGTCAATGGTACGGTAGCGGACGGCGGGACACAGCCACACCCCACCCCTTCCGAGCCAGGTTTGTCTGGGTGTGCTGGTCCTCTCCTGTCTCTGGGCCCCATAAACCAGGGTTCCCAAGTTTCTCAGTATCTGCTTCTAACTACAGACATCTGTCAACCTGGGAAGATCTTCAAAACTTTTGAACACCTTCTACGCTTTCATGTATGCAGCGCATTTTCCCATCCGTGATTCCGCGGACCAACTTTTAGGTGTGTTTTGCGAGTGCTTCTCTTTGGGTCCTTTATTGCGTCTGTTGCAATATTGTTTCAGTGCTGCTTCAGCAGAAATGCACCGCTGCGTTTTTGTAGGACGGGGGGCCGCCCTTTTCCCAGCGGTGTTGTGTTCAAGTCATTGCCTGGCGAGTCAGAGGAGCAGCACAGAATGTACGCAGACATGTCCTCCCACACGCTGACATGCACAGGATCAACACATGAATATGTTGCTGTAGGGAAGCACGAGAAGGGCCTCGATTAAGTAACAGGTCTTTGCATATCGAAGGTATGTAGACAGTCGATTCAAAGCTCGGTGGTAAAGAAAAGCATTTAGCGCAGAACGTTAGCCGCGAAGAACAGAAGAATTGCGATCGCCGACGGCAAATTCGCTTGTCGTTGATGTTTCCTTGGGTCTGTCAGGTGAGGTTAACGCCACCCACCCGTCTAGCCCATTAGCATCGGTTATTGCGACGCCACAGGTTACCTCTGGTTTACCCTTAATGATCCATACTGCAGCAGCCCCCGGATGGTGTTTTTAATAAATGCAGGATGGCGGTCCGGCGTGGCGCGGCAGGGGGCCTTCGCTTTAAATAAAGCCACAGCATCACTGCATCTCTCAGGGGGTCTGCTATCGCCGCACATTTCTCTGTAAGCAGAAATTGAAGCTGAAATTACAAAACAGTCTCAGGTGAACCGAGACCCCTGTCAAAGTGGCGGGACACGTGAGCAGAACGATGTACTTAAATCTACTGCAGGCACTTATTGTTCCACGAGCTGAACCAAGTGGATTTATTATTATTATTTCTTTTTTTGGCTGATTTGTCTTATTGCAATTTGCTCAAAGGAAGAAAAAAACAGAAGCTTTTGGGTTTTTTTGAACAGCTTGCATTGTTCTGCAGTTTGATGTAAAATGCCTTGGTGTACTGTGTAACATTTGTGGTTAACCCCTCCCTGCCACCTCTTACCCCCCTCTTACCACCGTGCTGTGGAAAGAAACCCAACTGGTCGGATACGGTTGCGAGTCAGGATATCCAAGTAGCGGCATTCACTTTATATGCCCGCGGGCTCCAGTTTCAGAAGCGGAAACATCAGTGTAAATCTGCAGACATACATGTTATATGATAGCAGCTGTGTGTCGCTCACGGTTCTGATCTTGACCACCGTGCAGAGATTCATAAAACACAGCCAAGAGTATAGGGCTGTGTCCATGCCTTGGATTGGAATATTTGCTGTTTTGGTACAGGAAGAAAATTCTGTATGTGGAAGTGAGCCGTTTCATTTTGTGACACAGCACAGGTGTCTAATCCTAAAGCCGGTTGTGACTTGCCATAAAGTTCCTGTTTCATTATAGTAAATGTAGTATTACTTTGATGTTTGGGTCTTTCGAATCCCATGACCATAAATTGCTGTGTCACTGTATTGTTGTTTTTGATGCTATGAAGTGTAGATCACAGAGTTCTCTCTCCTCCTCCATTGTGGATCTTCATCACTGCAGCCACAAAAACTGAGCATTTTCTATGATAAATTCTGAAGCCAGATGCCACCCCTTTTACTCTTTTCCCTCAGTATGGTAAAACTTTATGCTAATGTGTGCAACCAAGCCGCGGAAAAAGTGATCGGAGGGACGTGGAGGTTCATTTGGCGTGACGTCTCAAAGCGCTGCTCTTTTGAATGTGTCGAGACAGATTTACGGCCGGGGCCGGTCGCCGAAGCGACCGCGGTACAAAACAGAGGCGGAACTCAGAGCCGCCCCCTCCCGATTTGCACGATGACGGCCTTTCAGCCCCCGATGCCCTGGCCTGCTGGAGCCCCACGCTGAAGTGCCATGTCTGTGAAGCGGTGGGCGAGGAAGGAGTGGCCTATTACGCCAGATCAAAAGCCCACCGCTGTGTATGATTAATGATAGCAAGATGAAAGTGTAGCAGATCATTAAAGGGAGGGAGAGATGCTCAGCACTTTCCGCTTCTCTCAAGACTGTATGAATATGCAAATGAGCAGGTTGTCTAATTTGCATCGCGAGCGAACAATCGAGCCGGAGTCGGATGAAGTTGCAAAAGCAGCAGCGGGGGAAATAGTGGAATTGTTTTATGTGCATGAGAAGCTCTGTCTTATTAACTTTGCGTTTGTTTTATTTATTTCTCTTATGTTTTTTTTTCCCCCATTTGTACAGGCTGCTGCCCCCCCACAGTATTTCATTTAGGATGGCGAACGCAACCTAACTCTTACCCCTGGTTCCTGTTCCTCTCTTCGTAGGGCTGACTTTACTCTCCGCCTCTAACATCTCTGTAATGTTTCAGCTCCTTCCTCTGCCAGCCTGAAGACGGCTCAGTTTTTTTGCCCACTAAAACACAAATGTCTGTACGCCAATGTGTCTTGGGTCCCCTATCGCCCCCTCTCTTCCTGTCTTTGAATCATTGTGTGGTCTGTATTTTGTTAAACGTTTATTTTTGTCTTGTGCAGCGTATTTATTTTGTTTACTGTCTTGTTACTTGTTGTGACACCTTGCCCCCCTCATCCCCTCGTCCCTTTCCCCCACATTCACTCTTCCCCTCATCCATCATCTCCTTGTCTCCCTTTCACATCTTTACTACGGTGCTGCTGGGATGGTGGGCCTTTGTTCCAGCCCGCCCCACTACCCCATCTGAGTGTCGCCTCTCACCCTATGAAAGCATCCTCTTACGTCCATCTCCTCTGTCTGTGTCTGTCCATTTTGTGGTGTGACCCCCCTCCCCAAGAAGACATGGACTCACCCCGATGGACAAGCTCAGGTCTGTCCCTTCTTCTTCTTCTTTCCTTTCCTCCATATCTTTCTCCTTTCTTTCATCTCCATCCTGCCTCTGCTGTTGGTAGTTGTCAGCACCCTGGGAGTCAGTCAGACCTCCAGCATTTAGCGAATGCAGCCGCGTACGTATGTACGTATGTATGTATGTCTGCATGTGTGTGTGGTCTCACCATACAGTCCTGGGACCTCATGTGTCACCCGGCCATCAGGCCTTCCCTCTATTGCTACTTCACGTTACGGTCCTCAAACTGTACTCTAGGTATGAACGAACACATAATAACCATTCATGTTAACAGAAATGTGAGTAGTATTTACATTGAGCTGACACGTCTCTCTAAAGCCACTTTCTACACTAATCTGCTTACACCTATTTATACAGCTGGGTGCTTTTAACCATGTCAGTTTAGGGTAGGTACCTTCAACACGGGTGCTAAAGTGGGAACTGGGATTCAAGCACAGGTCCTTCTGATCGAAAGGTCACAACCCTTACTACTTTGGCTGCCCCGTGTCTTGCGGTCTGACGCAAAGGATGAGAAAGCGGGATGAAGGAGTAAACTATGCTGAATTCTTACGTGGTTCATGGGCCAAGAGAGTTGGCAGATGGTGACAAAGCGTGACAAATAAGGTTAATTTGTTATATGCTGGGCATTTGTGTTCATCTGAGTTGAGGGTATTGGGCAGCTGGGTTTGTAGAGCACCGGCAGAAGGCATGATGTCTTTCGTGCCCATTTCAGAACACAGTTACCGCACACCTGTCACCTGTTGCTCAAGGGCATCTAAAGACGACTCAGGCGGCACGATAGCTAATATGGCAGCGACAGACCGGTGTAAAATCTGACACCTGTTAACAAGAAACCAGGTCCTGCTTCCGTATAGTCAAATCTCGAATGAACACCGTCATATAAGTGAGCCCTGTCCGCTTTTTCCACACGCCTGTTACTGTTACGTTTATCTCAGCGTTTATTAGTGTTATTTGGGGGCAGGATTTTTTCGGCAGTGTTTTGTGCAGCCGTACATCGGGTTAGTTATTCTGGGACTTTCACAGGTCATTCTTGTATCATCTTGACAAATCATGCAGTTTTGTCAACCTGTATTTCTTTCATTCTTCCATTTAACAATTCATGTCATTCACTGAAATGGAGAGAGAACCAAAACTACCGCAAACTTTTTGGACTTTTGGTTTTTTTTATGAATCTAATATTGGGAAAGTTTTTTTTTGGTGTTATAAAATATTATTTTTACAGTGGTTGATGTCAGTGTAAAACTATCTAAAAGTCAATATTACTTAATTTAAAGTAGTCAAAATTATTTATCTGCAGTACTGTGCAAAAGTCTTAGGCACCTGTGGGAAAAATGCTATAAAGTGAGGATGGTTCCAAAAATAATGCCATGAATACTTATTAATCAATAAACCTTCTAAAAAGTGCAGTAAAAAAACCCCTCAACCAGATCAATATTTGGTGGGACCACCCTTTACCTTTAAAACACCATCAATTATGCAAACTTGCATGCAGTTTAAGGTAGAGGTTGGTAGGTTCTTCCAAACATTTTGNCCTCAACCAGATCAATATTTGGTGGGACCACCCTTTACCTTTAAAACACCATCAATTATGCAAACTTGCATGCAGTTTAAGGTAGAGGTTGGTAGGTTCTTCCAAACATTTTGAGGAACTGGCCACAGTTCTTCTGCAGACTTTGACTGTCTCTGCATGTCCTCCCAGACTGACTCGATCATGTTGAGATCAGGGCTCTGTGGGGACCAGACCATCTGTTGCAGGATTCCTTCTTGTTACTGAAGATAGTTGTGTATGACTGAGGTTGGGTGTTTGAGGTCATTCTCAGGCTGCAGAATGAATTTGGGACCAACCAGAAACCCCGCTGATGGTAGATAAGAATCTACCTGAACTTCTCACTGGCTAACACTTTTGCACAGTACTGTACATATGACATTGTAGGTTTTTATTTTCTCTTTCTTTACACTTAACTTGAACTTTTGGCTTACTATGCTATAGCTGCTTTACTTAGGAAAAAGTTTAGCACTGTTATGATCTTTTGAGGTAGACAAATTAAGCTGCCCGACTCTTATAAACCACGAGGACTATAGGCCGCCACCGTCACTTCTGGAAAATTCTCTTCTGCGCAGTTCGGAAATGTTTCACAGATGACTGTTACATTTTTGTACCTCTGACGTGTTCGCAGCTAGCTATGGCACTACTGCCGTGTTACGGAAATTCACAAGTATGTGCTCAAACCTGGCGGATGAACAGAAAACGTTGAATAACTGGTTCAAAGGCTATTTTAACAGGCAGTATTTCTGCCCAGGTTTTAGTGGAAGAAAAAAAATAAATGACCTGAATATGACCAGCAGCTGACTCAAAACTGACCCCTGTCAACTGCCGCTTTTTACCAAGCCCTTATTTCAAAGTTGACATTTGCATGTAAATTTATTCATTTTGAAGGTGCTTCTTCTTGGCAACCCAATGTGGAACAATTTAAAGTTACTCACTAAGAAAAAATAATGATATACAGCACTGGTGAAAAGTGTGAGGTCACTTACTGGAAACTAGTTTTTATTATTTTTTTTCCCAGCTTCCGCTGCAGGTCCTAAAACAGGGCACTCGTGAGCTTGATCTGCTTTCATTCTTCTGTCCAGGTCCTCGGTTGTGTTCTCACACCTTTCGCTGATAGCATATGGGACAAACCCAGTGAAATATGCCCCGTTTGACTTATTCTTATATGACGGAGAATCCTACCGAAAATCCACAAAAATGTCCATTATTCTAAATAATAATTCTAAATTATTAGAATTAGAATTTACTAATTCTACATAATGAAGCATTTTGAAATCTAACCAGGATAACAGTAGTCAGCAGGCTTATTAAAGCATGAGCTATTGAATACATACGTTTACCAGACGACTTTTCTAGTAATATTACACTAGCTAGTTTTTATGTCTTGATTTATATTAGAAGCAGTTAATAAATAATCACGATGGCATCTTTAGCTTCCAAGTACACATTGTGTTGGGTTGGAGGGAAAAATATATACAGTAAAGAGTGATGATGCCTGCTGTCATGTCTTACCATCTGTTATGACAGAATTCTCTTAATCATGACTCATCCATTTATTTTATTCCCTTAATTCGTTGTTTTTTTTTATGATTGTGTCTCCACTCCGCCGCCATTGTAAAACGAAAAAGTCGAGGGTGAGGAGGGAGTGCAGGAGAGCGGAGACGTAGGTAGGCCGGTCGACATCTGTCTCCGTCAGGGTCCTGCGGGTCACGGCGGTTCACTTTGTTGAGGTAAAGGCTCACGTGTCTCACCAAAGACATTGCAACTGCGCTCTCGCGTTCCCCGTGTCCTGGAACGTCACATTTTATTCCCGTCCTCAGTGCGTGGAAGGCAGTCACCATGCACGTGTGAAAGGTTATGTGTATTACGCTCCCCGAAATCCGGGACTTTACTCTGTTCACTGGCACAATGTGCAGACAACAAAACGGTTGAAGTGCCTGCGAGACGCGCAGCAGCGACGTTTCAGTTGTAGGTCCGCAAGTCTATTCATAATCGGTTTGCCAGCAGGCACACGCGAAGTGGATAATTGAGACCCTTCACTCCCCCCCAAAAAAACTTATTTGTGAGATATGACCACTTAATCTCTTAAAATCATGGAAGTGGGAGGTATTTTTGAGCATTTGACTCATTTTCTAGATGGGAGGTGCCTATGGATGCTGCAGTGTAGCTACAACAAAATGTAGTGCAGTTTAGCTTTATTTGGGTACCAGGCATCCTGGACCCCTCACTGCTGGGCACCCAGGGCATCACACTGCATGGAATGCATAAGGTGACACACCAACACCACGTGAGCTGGGACACACTGTCTGCATCCTCTCCCGTCATATTATTTAAGACTTTTCCTGCAAGCCTTTCCTGCGCCTTATAGGAACACTGAGCTTTTGTGAATGTTTTTGCGCTTCATCTGCAAAAATAAATAGCAGGTATGACAACACACACTGAAGGTATTTGCTCAGGTTTTTCATTTTTGAAAATTATCTGAGTGCCATTTTGTCCTTTTGGTTTTATGTAGAAATATCGTCTTCCCTGGTTTAGGAACGTCCCGATATTGAAAAAGTTCAGTAGTTGTCATCAAAACTATTTTTATGTGCTTCAGTGGAAAAAGATGATGTGCAGTGTTATGACTGGAGTGTGAAAGACTGTATCGCTGCAGTAACCCATGCATTGCTCATCGCTGCTGTGCTTGCTGGGTACTTTTTATAGCATTGCCCTCATGCTTCTGAGCCATGACCGCTGCCAGAAAGGAACCATTTCTCCACACTGGAAATTCTCTACAGCTGCATACCGTGTCTTCAGCCTGTTTAAGACTCAGCTGGTTATGTGCATTACCAGGTCCTCCTCGCGGCAGACTGCTTGCCACTGTTACCCCTAAATGCTTAGTTATATATTGGATGAGAATTAAATCACTTTTCCTGTAACAGTGCAGCACCTTGTCATTGCGGCACCTACGTTCCAGAAATTTCCATTGTCCTGATTGTAGGCAGCATACAGTTCTATCTGTGCCTTTGTATATATTCTGGAACAGGTCGAGGACATACAATAAAATCATAAGTTGCACGTCCTCCTCCCTTGGAATAGGCTGGGCAGGACTGTTACAGTGTCGTGCTTTTAAGCGAGATTGACAGTGCGGGAGAAATGTTAAACCCCCGGCGGATCACACTTTTCTCTTGGCCCGTGAGGTCAGAAAGCTCGGCCGCATTTTTCCAAGCCGGCTGACTTCAGGACCCAAGGGTGACGCATCATTCCCGAATGGACTTGTACTTCACCATCTAATGTCGTGTCGTTCTGTTCGACATTTGGTGGTCATGTATTGCTGTGAGGTAAAACCATGCTACAGTATGGAACTTAGAGTGCCGATGGTGGTATCATTTGCTATCGAATTGGGATCCGCCGCTGAAGTTTGCCAAATGCGGACAGCAGCCATTCTTCATTCGGAGAGCGTTTTAAGTGAAGGAGAGACCTTTAATGAAACGCACACTTTGCTGTAACATGGCATCTCTTTCCTGCCAGGAAGACCAGTCCTGTTGTCACCGTTTGTCTCATGTCAGCGCACCTTCATCTGACATTACCTGAGGAACCCTTGACTTTGCGACCCCTCACCCGACCCCTCACGCTGACCTCTACCTCGTCTCCTTCCCAGGTACGCCGGACGTGGAGGAGCGTACGCGGCAGGTGAAGCTGAACGCGGCCAAGCACAGACAGGGGACGAGCTCCGACTCAAGGCTGGAGCAGGAGTACCACGTCAAGGCAAGACGGGGGGGGAGGAGGGTCAGGGAGAGCGACAAAGGGTCACGCTTGGACACCTGTTCAAATCTCACTGTCAGTGTAAGACAACATTGAGCATGGATGGTGGGGAGAGAGGCTGTGCTTACAGGAACTATGCCGTATTTAGAGGTGTTACACGCCCGGTTGTTGGTTGTTTGAGTTATGAGTTGAATGGCTGGGTTATGAGCTTAATGTTTAGCAATACATAATTTCAATGTACTCTATATTAATGTGCATCATTAGGCACATTTCCCAATAGGCTCAGTGTACAAAGTGTACAAGTACTGATGTTTTTAACATTAAACCACAAAAAGCTGATTTAATAAGAGCTGAAAATGAGAGCTGCCCATCTGTTACCAAAATTACTATATTTAGAATCATAAAAAGAGGCAAGCAAATAATATGTATAAGCCTTTGTGTGGAAAAAAGCATATGTAGGCACAGTTGCGTCGCGGGTTCAACATGAATGCAAGAGGTATTTTACTTTTCTGTTAGCCAAGTCTATTCCGAATACTGTGTCACTGGGCCTGTGGTCCCGGTCCATCACAGCGAAGCATGGAGAACAAGAACAGTTGGCTTTATGGCCACGTAGGAATAACCGAGCCAGGAAGTGACAAAGCACAGAATCGACACTTCCATAAATAGCTGCTACATAAATGAAGATCCTTCCTGTTCAAGGTCGCGCGGTCACACATTTCGGTTCTTGTTCTGCAGAGTGTTAAGTGTTTGTTTGTTATTTGTATGAAACGGCTGAAAAGACTGTAGTTCATCAGCCCCACAAATGTAAACCCACCACAGCCACACTTGGCAGGGCTGAGCCACGTGGAATTGCACCGTTTGCTTTCGTTGCTGACAAGAAATCATTGCTGTTTTATAAATCAATCCCTTTTAGATTTGTGCATTGATTCAGAATCTTGTCCACCATCCACTGCGATGGCCTTTTCCTATAGTATCTTCAGGAGCAGTGATGAGTTTTACTCCACCAGACAGTCACAGACTCCCTGCTAGTCGGGGGACATGTCCACCCTATTAAAAAACTCCTCAGAATAATCCTTGAACGTTCACTGGCGTGGCGGTGGGGCTCGTGCGTCTCAGTGAACTTCAGAACTACGTCAGTGGGGGGTAGGGGGTTGGGTACAACAGCCAAGTGGTAGGCATGAGCAGCATGGATCAAGGTAGACTAGATCCTAGGAACTGAATGGAATTGAAATGATTATATTATTGTCCTCATCTGAATGGACGCGTCTTGTGTATATGACTGTGAATCATCAATGTTTTTTTGTTTACATCCCTGTCCTATGCATTCTGGGATTGTCGTGCCTCTGCGCTATCCAGTTATCTCACCGTTGGTAAATTAAAATTTCCTCTGACACCTGCTTGGTCCTTTTACCTTTCACAGCGTCCTGGTTTGCACCGTGGCTCAGACAACCTCTCCGCCAAGTCCTCGGACAGCGACGTGAGCGACGTGTCCGCTGTGTCGAGAACGAGTAGCGCCTCTCGGTTCAGCAGCACGAGCTACATGTCGGTGCAGTCCGAGCGGCCGCGGGGGAGCCACAAGATCAGGTAGGCAGCCTTTCAGACCACGAGTCCGGTGTTACTGCCAGGGATGGGCAGGTCTTCAGACGGGCTCTAGAGCTGCTGCACTTTGTGTCGCTTGAGCGCCCAGATGTGACCCTGTTCAGACTTTTTTCTACCATAAAAGGTTTGAACTGGGATTCAGGTTCAGAAAGGAAAGGCACGTGTTTCAGATCCTGCTTACAAGTGAGTTCAGGTTTGGTTCCTACCAAAAAAGCCTCGAGCCAAATGTCTGAACTTTACTTTTGCACTTTATGGTTGAGCCCATCTCTGACATTGTGCTAGTGAGTAAGAATTTAGCCTTTTGTCATTTTTAGTCCAGATGTTCTTAACCTGGACTTCATGGGTAGATGATCTTCATGGCCCTGTGAAGCCAAGGCTTGCTTTGAAAATTACACCAAGTAAAAGTTTAAAATAATATAAAACTATCACTATGCTATTATTACCTATGACATATTCTATTTGAAGGTAATACATTTTTTGTGCGTTAAATTAAGCACAATATTTTCTTTATAATGAATTTATTTATGGACATTTTTCTAGGAGTGTTGCTTGACTTTCACCAGATTCTCACAGGGCTCTATGGCCTAGAAAAGGTTAAGAAGTTCTGGTTTGGTCCTTTGAAAGATACTGACTGTTTTTTTAATTGCTTTGTGTTATTTCTTAATATTTTATTATTTTTGCATGCTTCCTTTTGTTTTTTTTCTCCTCTCTGTCTTGCATGCCTTTGGTTTCTGTACATGCGCAATGCCTTCAGCTACTCAAAAGCTCCGCAGCGGAATCGACAGTTGAGGGGGGAGGCGGAGGGGTTTCCTGAAGGGGACTTGCTTTTGGTGGATGAGGAGGGAGGGGTGGCAGGAGAAAAAGGAACGATGAGAGAGGGCTGTGATGGACAGGAGGAGCTTGGAGAGCCTGAGGAGGGTCAATTCCAGAGGATGTTCTTGGAGAATGACCTCAGGTAAACTTGACCTGGTAGTTTGCTGTGTTTAGCTGTGGCACCACAGCAGGAGCAGGGATTCAAACCCACGATCTTTGATTACAAGACAGTCATTGTAAAAAACTTTAGTTCCTTCCTTATTTTAAATCTCTAAAATAGGCACCTTAAAAAATAGGTAAAACTGTGTAGGTCATTTTAAATGCAAATTATTCATAATAATATCTTAGGGCTTAAATGTTGAGTTTCTTTTCCATTTGTGCTGTGACTTATTTAAAGTTCCGGTATCCTTGGAGATATGAGGGCTCAAGATGCGAGACTTATGAGGTTTTGCATTCAGTGAAATGATTTAATACCCTTTACCTACTTATGACCAAATATGAGGCTGGTTATTCTCGTGGACGAGTAACAAGAGCCGTTCGCGCCGCAATGGCAAAAATTTCTCCGATTTAGAAGGTTTCACCTTACAAGCTACGAAGATACCTGTATTCAGACTAGTGACTATACAAGCATACAGCTGTGGTATGAAGAAAATATCCAGAAATGTGGCTATCAGATAAACAAAGTGCAGGGTTCTCAGAATTTCAGAAACTGCACTCCGTCACCAGAGCCGGTCGGCTCCGCAAGGTGTAAGATCTCCATGTCTGCAAAGTCATGTTATCGCTGGTGCTGATGAGAGCGAAAGGCTTGGATTAGCGGGCCGCTCGCTGCGCCGTCCTCTCGAAACACATCCTGCTTCAAACCACACTTTTTACCTTTTTATCGACAGCCCTGAGATGGTCCTTAGCCCATTGTCAGGATTTTGCAAGTGGTTGTAAATAACCAGTGAAACTACCCCTTGGAGCTGCTCCTTACTGTTGACTCATTTCCCGTTTTACCGCTGTTAACATGGACGGCTAATACGATTTCATTATGATCTTTAAATCCATGCCTTCCTTTTTGTTGCAGCTTTCAGGAGTCGGCCAGTCTCATTCTGTGCTTTCGTGCTTCTTCATCCATTAACCATTATATCTTGGCAGCACATGTCTTTTTTGGGCACTGATTCATTGTGCAAACCAATAATGGCGCAAGGGGCCAAAAACTACTAACCCAGAGTGACCGGAAACCACAGTCATACCCACACACACACACACACACACACACAAACGTACAACTTAGACCACTTTGAAGAAAGACGTTGCGGCCATCTATACATCTTGACTGCAATTTCAGTTTTCTCATAAACAGTCAAAATCTTTACTCTCCATTGCAGTCTGGTGGTATTGGGTTTGAATCTCTTGATCAAGTACCTTGCTAAGTGCTAAATCTCACTGGCTTAAGTTACGAACGTAACCCAGTAATTCGCTTAGGAGAAATGCAAAAGTTAAGTGAAATAAATGCGACGTTTGACATTGTACAGGAAGAGAAGAGCAGTAATATGGTAAAATCCCTACTTGTGTAAAGCTCTCTGACTCATGTTGAGGTTGGTGTGGTTGCATCATGTGTTTGCAATGGATTCGTTCCGTGTGACTTGAACATTTCGGTAAATCGTACCTTGTTTTTGCCCCCTCGCTTGTGAAATATTTGCTTTTTCTTGCCACCTCCAGTACACGGCCTATGTTTGTCCTGCATATCGTGAACCTGATACAATGATTAACTTTGTGGGTGAGTTAAGGTCCTATTAGCGACGTATGTTTTTTCAATAGAGTGTGGTGTCCAGCTATCGATCCGCATTGACGCTGTCGCTGCTCCTGACGTTTTTATGCACTCACTCCAGGGCTTGTGACACCCCGTGGGTTGCCAGTGCCTTCAGCACAGTCTGGGTTTGGGTTTCCCGCAGAGCAGAGGCATTTGTACTGGCAGAGATCCCTGAGCTTGAGAAACCGCAGATCATTAAAGCTGAAGCGTTTCTTCAAAAACCCAAAAGTTAAAGTGGGCCCGACAAGATTAATGCTGGTACTGTAAAATATTAACATTACGCCAGTAGTTTATATATAAAAAGGCACAAAACTACATACCTACCCAGGCATTTTATTGCACTGTGTATTGTGGTGTGAAACAATTCATTGTTATTACTCGGCAAATTTAATAAGGGCACTAAAACAATACCATAAATAGAAAGAAACCAACTGACCACTTAAAAAGTGAATTTCCGCTGAATTTAATGTAACATCTTGTAAACTATACCAGTTCCACTTAAAACCTGCAATAATTTCTTTATTATCCCGCATTAACAGGTTTTTTAAAGATGGACAGTTTTCTTCAGCGTTTACAGTATGAGCATCTGCAGAAGCTGAACAGTACTTGTTTGCTTTTTTTTATTTTAGTTGCTTTGAGCCAACAATAACCAGTTAAATAGTAATTAAACATAACTACCCATCAGTTTCTGAAGTCGTGGAACTACCATTCACACCACATGCTGTTAGTGATTGTGAATAAGCTCCAAAATATCTTTTGTCCTGAATGTTTGGGGGGGGTCATAATTATGAGTCTTTGTTGCCAAGTGATGTTGTTATTGTTTTTTATACAAAAGATAGAGACAGATTTTTATCAAACGTTTTAACTCTATTGGCTCATATAATAAAAGTAATTATAGTTTCTGTTTTGCCAGAAGTCTTTCTCTTTTTTCCCCCATTTTCTCTTGTTTTTCTGCTGTAAGCAGAGGCATAGCTTTGAATATGAATGTGAAGAGATGCTGCTGGTTTACTGCTTGCCAAGTTTCCACAGCTGATTTCAATATTTGTTGTGAAATGGTTCGCTGCTTTGGCTTTCTTTAGATGAAATTATGTTTTATTTAACCTGTTTATACAGTTGGAGAAAGACAGGGTCTGTATCTTGCTTAAGAGTACAAGAGCAGTAGTAGGGGTGGAGTTTGATCCAGGATCCACTAGGTTATAAATCCACGCCTTTAACCAGGACACCAGCAGCCACCCAGTCTGCTGTCACTCCAGAGTCATCGTGTTGGAAAAGTCTGTTTGCCAAATGTTAAATATTTAACCATGTTTTTAAGGTGTAGTCTATACCCTGCTGTTGAGAGGCTTTGGGTCGTGATGGTGGAGAGGGCTGTGGCCTTCAGCTCAGGAAGCTGTGGGTTTGAATCTCCTCTCGCACCCTTAGTCAGTTTACTTGCAGTGTCAGACAGGCAACTTTGCAATGATTTACAGTGCAACGTCTTCTTAGCAGAGTAAAATACGGTACTTTGGCACAAAGGCACCAGTTAAATAAAACATCTTATCTAAATGCTAAGAACGTAAATGAGGAACAACAGTATGTTATTAACTGTGTTTTACAAAAATTATTAGATTATTTTTCACAGCTATTGCACCGGCTGTGATCGGTAACAAAATGATGTTTTTTTTCCTCACTGAATTCTCTCACCGTGCAGCTCCCTTTTGCTTTCTGCCGCCAAGCCCCCAGAATTCAATAAGACAATAGTAATAATTCTGTTCGCACAGCCAGTCGGTGTTCGATTCCTGCTCCTCCTGTAAACCCGCGAGCAAGGAACTTCGCCTGTATTGATGCTGTAAAAATTACCCAGCTGTATAAATGGACAAATAACTGTAAGTAGCTTAATACTTGAACCTAATACTGTTGGACACATTAGACGGAGGCATCAGCTAAAAGAAGAAATTAAAAAATTGGAAAACCTGAGATATCCCCCATGGAAGTAATGCGCCTGACGGCAGGGTACTAATGGTTAAATTTTCAGTTATTATAATTTTATAATTATACTTCATGCAACTGTATCGCAGTTGAAAATTAATAATGATAATGGAATCTTTACCACTAAAGTCTGACCCTTAAGTTTATTAGGTTATTGTACTGAAAATGGTCACCGAAGGCAGGATCTGATATTTACGTGCTCACCGCAGCGTACTCGGTAAAGTAAACTAATGATAGTGCCGTGTTTCTCTGATCTCGCTTTGCGGTTGCTAAGGGCCATTGATACGGATCATCTGTTCGATGGACACGAACCATTGAACAATCCACAGCGCTTGGCTGCACACGTGTTTAGAGCACACGCGCCGCGATGCATGTCTGCAGTCAGCACTTTTTCACGCCACCTTCCCGTCGCCGTCGTTTCCACAGTAACTGCTAATTCTCTGGGGTAAAGGGCAAGGTATTCGGAAGGAGGTGGCTTCGTGAAACAACGGTGAGACGGATGTGCTTTCGTGCGGACAGAGTGTGCTCGGCAGAACCGGAGGGCGGCTCGAAATCCGGAACACGTCGGCAGCCGTCGCTGTGCCCGAGTGCGGTTCCCAGCACGGTCTGATTCCTCCCGTTCGCTGACATCGCAGGCCGTTTTTGGTGTATGCAGTCCAAATGTACGCTGCAGATGTGCCTTCCATTCAGCTGTGGTTGCCATAGAAATGCAGGTCCTCAGCATCACTTCTGCTCCAAGTCATCATCCTTAGAAGATTAGATGTGACAGAGTTTAAAAGAGGACTGACTGCGAACATCAAAGCAAAAACAAAGGCTCCGGTGTCCTTTCAGTTATGAGTGCACGCTACTGTTTTACCAATGTCTGCGGTATGTATGACCAAGAAAAAAGAAATACAGATTAATACTCACCCCATTTCCGGATAAGTTGGGACCTTTTGTAAAATGCAGTAAAAACGAGAATGTGTGATTTGTTAATTCTCTTGAACCTTTATTTAACTGACAAAAGTACAAAGAAGAGATTTCCAATGCTTTCACCGTCTAACTTGATTTTGTTTTGCAATATAAACAAATTTAGAATTTGGTGGCTGCAACACACTCAAAAAAAGTTGGGACAGCGGCATGGTTACCGCTGTGCTACATCACCTTTCCATTTAATGTCACTTTTTAATGGTTTGGGAACTGAGGATACTAACTGTTGCGGTTTTGCAAGTGGAATTTTTGCCCATTCTTGCTTGATACAAGACTTTAGCTTTCAGGTGCTCAACAGTCCGCGGTCGCCCTTGTCTGGTTCTCCTCTTCATGGTGCACCATACATTTTCAATAGGAGACAGATCTGGACTGCAGACAGGCCAGTCAAGCACACATGCTCTTTGTCTACGAAGCCACGCTGTTGTAGCACGTGCAGAATGAGGCCGGGCATTGTCTTGCTGAAATAACATGGACTTCCCAGGAAAAGCCGTCGCCTTGATGGCAGCATGTGTCTCTCTGAAATCCCAATATACACCTCTGCATCAATGGTAGCTTCACACATATGCAAGTCACCCATGCCGTGGGCACTGATGCACCCCATATCATGACAGATGTTGGCTTTTGCACCTTTTGCTGGTAACGGTCTGGATGGTCCCTTTCGTGTTTGGTACAGAGAACTCGACGTCCATTTTTCCCAAAAACAAACTGAAACATGGACTCATTTGACCACAGGGCACGTTTCCACTGTCTTTCGGACCATCTGAGATGAGCTCGGGCCCAGAGAACTCGGTGGGGTTTCCGCATAGAATCGATGTATGGCTTTCTCCTTGCGTAATAGAATTTCAGGTTGCATTTTTTGATGCAGCGGCATACGGTGTTAAGTGACAATGGTTTTCCGAAGTATTCCTGAGCCCATGTGGCTATATTTATCACAGTAGCACGACGGTTTCTCATGCAATGCCATCTGAGGGCTCGAAGGTCACGTACGTTCACCAGTGGTTTCCGGCCTTGCCCTACGTGGACTGAGATTTCTCTGGATTCCCTGATTTTTTTCATAATATTATCTACAGTACCTAAATTTTTGCACTGAGAAATGTTATTTTTGAACTCTTTGACAATTCTCTCACAAAGTNTTTTTTTCATAATATTATCTACAGTACCTAAATTTTTGCACTGAGAAATGTTATTTTTGAACTCTTTGACAATTCTCTCACAAAGTTTGGCACAAAGTGGTGAGCCACGACCCATCTTTGCTTGCAAAGACTGAGCCTTTGGTGGATGCTCCTTTTATACCCAGTCATGATACCCTCACCTGTTACCAAATCACCTGCTTATTGCGGAATGTTTCAAAACAGTGTAACTTGAATATTCTATGAACTTTTCACTCTTATTTTGCCCCTGTCGCAACTTTTTTGAGTATGTTGCAGACATCAAATTCTACATTAGTTTATATTTACAAAACACAATCAAATTGGTCAGCCAAAACATTAAAAGTCATTTCTTTGTGCCTTTGTGAGTTAAATAAAGGGTCAGGAGAATTAACAAATCACAGATTCTTGTTTTTATTGCATTTTGCAAAATTTCCCATCTTTTCCGGAAATGGGGTTTGTTAAAAAAAAAGTTTCTTTTTATTCTGCATGCAGAAAGTGGCTGTATTTTGCATCAATATTTACAGCAGTGATCAAAATTAAAGTAGTCTTGGAACACAGTGCGTGTTTTTACTGCCAAAGGAACAGCTTGGCCAGGATTGAAATGCCCTTAACAAAATATGCATGAGAAGGAACAAGCTGTACAGCCAGGGAAGAAAAGCGCATCCCCGGAGAAGTGTCGTATTCCTGGCAGGTTCTTCCAGCAGTCCAGTTAGGAGTGCCGTCTTGGCCCCGGGGGGCAAATCCTTCACAGACTGTAAGCAAGGTGGGAGAATCCAGGCTCCTCGGTTGGAGGTGAGGCTGATCATTGCGCTCCTCTGGTGCAGAGAGCTGCAGATCTGGGCCAGTGCTGGTTGAGCCCAACTGTGATGGCTGCCAGATGAAGCTCACAAAATGCACACTGGGAATAATGGTGGCAGAAGAGACTCCAGGCCTAAAACTTTGCAGCTAATGGCAGGGATGCCTGAAGGCTTCCACGTGAAGCTTTAACACAGACCCTGCTGATGGACCCTTGAGCTGGTGGCTTTGGCTGGTACTTGGATGCTATAGGGGTTAGATCTGCTCCGTTTTAGTGAAGGACCTGGGCTTAAATCCCAGCTGCCGCTGTAAAACAACATTCTTACCCTGAATTGCTCTAGTGAAAATTACCCACATAGTTAGTTACTAGTTTAGTACAGAAGCCCAAACTCACATTCTACGTTGTCTTGAAAAAAGAGATCAGCACAATAACAGTTATTATTTATTAAAACCCCACTCATCTCTGAAGTGAATTCAACTACATAAATACTGTCAATGTCAAATATGGGAAAACTTCAGCTTCTATACTGAAATTCTGGCAAAAATATATATTTATTGAAAATAGTTCTGGTCTTTAGCACGCAGACCAACTGTCAGTGTTTTTGTTTTGTTAAACTGAAATTGTAATGTTTACATGTGGTCACAAAGAGGAAGGTTACACTGAAGTTCTGCAGGCCCGGAGCTACTGTTTCAAAGTTTACGCAGCAGTGTTTTCTTTCACTTCTCTTTTTTTTAGAATTTGTGGCTACGTGACGCATGGTGGCTTTTTTTTTGTCTTCTTACTAGCCTCGAGTCATCAAAACAAAACGTTAATACTTATTCTAACTTGTTTTCCATTAGGGCCCAACAGGAGCTAATGGGGTGCGATGCACTGTATACACATCAGGGAAATGGTGGGTAGCGAACAGTGCTGTTGGCTATAGCCAACACAGCTATGAACAGAGCAGTAGCACATCAGATTTTTTTCCTGAAAAATAAACTTTGTTCAGTAATCTGAAGTACTACACAACTGTAACAGTTGTAGGGGAATGCTGGATGTACAGTACCAGTGCAACGTGTGAGGGTACCTGGGTAACACCTTTGCTGGAGGAACTGGCCAAAAGAGTGAAAGTAAAGCCACACACAAATGTCCTACATCTGTTGCAGAAGAGCTGGGAAGATATTTAATCAAATGCTAAACTGGGAAACAAACCTGTTTTTAGCAAGTGCACTTAAATTTTGCCCCGGTACCATGATCTCACTTGGGTTTCAGGCTACTTGGACAGTTCACACCTGAAGCATCTGCCTCACCTCTTCTCATTTGCCAACCTCAGTCATACAGAACTATCTTGAGCAAAAAGAAGGAATCCTGCAACAGATGGTCTGGTCCCCACAGAGCCCGGATCTCAACATGATCAGGTCAGTCTGGGAGGACATGCAGAGACAGTCAAAGTCTGCAGAAGAACTGTGGCCAGTTCCTCAAAATGTTTGGAAGAACCTACCAACCTCTACCTTAAACTGCATGCAAGTTTGCATAAGAGAATTGATGCTATTTTAAAGGCAAAGGGTGGTCCCACCAAATATTGATCTGATTGAGGTTTTTTTTACTGCACTTTTTAGAAGGTTTATTGATTAATAAGTAGTCATGGCATTATTTTTGGAACCATCTTCGCTTTGTAGCATTTTTCCCACAGGTGCCTAAGACTTTTGCACAGTACTGTATCTAGAACTGGAACCATTACATATCTCTTTACTGGAACCAACACAGTCATGAGTCCTCAACTTCTTCTGCATGGCCAATTCAGTCAGGGTTCCTACTGTCACTCACCCAGAAATTTGTCTTTACCACAGAGACAGACAGACAGACAGATAGCTATATAGATAGACAAGCATATAATCATTTGTAATGTTACGGCGAAGGCCACTGAATTCTAATGTGAATTATAATTTTATTCACAGTTGTGTTATGTTTGTCGGGCTCTCATCTCCCTCCCACTGTCCGTGTTTACCAATGAATTGTCTCCGTTTCATATTGCTGTGCATAATTGCTTCTTTTAATGCCACAGACATTGTGGAAATGAAAGCGCACATCACATAAGGCTGAGACCGCCTTCTCTGTTGGAAGGGTGTCTTTAGGGCGCTAAACCCTTAATGGTTTAGATGAAAGCACAGTTATCTCCAGCGGATCACACCGCTGCACGCAGCCACCGCTGTAGGGGCTCTTCCGCGGTGGCTTTCACGCGGCGGGGTGTGCAAACACCTCCTGTCATGTACCACCTGTAGGACCCCCGTCCCTGCGTGTCCCGTAATGACGTCCATCTTCAAAGCAAATTGTTTCATCAGCTTGCACCAGCCAGCTTGTGCCGCCACTAATCTTTTGTATTAATGCAGTGTTTTATATGTGTCCACACACCAGGTCAGCACAGAATAATTGCCTTTTCTGTTCTTGATGCTGAGGATCCGTTTTGTGGAACGAGATAACACTTTTTCTCCTGCGTCGAGTAGTAGTGAGGCCGCCTGAAGTAGGTTCCCGTGTCGGCGAGTGATAAAGTCGTCATCACTTATACGCACGTAGGGCGGAAAAGATGGAACTGCGAATAAGGAGAGACTTTAACAGGTATAATTAAAGAAATTAGAAAGCAGAAGTTGTCAAAGCTCAATGAATTCTCCCATCTTCTAAGAAATTGCTTTAATTGTGTTTTTAGAATAAAATTAAAGGTACGGGGTCAAACGTGGCACTGAAGGCAAGTATCTAAGGGCAATTCATTGGACATATTTATATGCAAGATGGTGTTTATGATTCTAAAGCATTAGTACGTCTAGGAGGGGTGGACAGCCAACTGATCTCAGACCCCTTGAGGTTTTTTTGCCTTGAAGTTTTTCTTTTTATCATCCGTTTTCTGTTTTTTTTTTTCCCCCTCATGTTTTAAAGGTCTGTCTTTACTGCTGTTTGTTGCATGCCTTTTGGATTTTTTTTTCTCAGTATCATTCTCTGAGGCCAACTGAAATGAAATGAAAACTGAATTTTATACCTGATATGCCTCATCTTGCATGCATTCGCAGCTGATGTGAAGCCAGTTGTAGTAACTGGAGGAGTAAGACCCTTGTTCCAACACCAAGTAATATTTCTTACAAGCAGCTCAGATTTATTTTGCATTCAAGCCAAAATGTTACTGACCATCTTGGTGTTTCAGTGTAGAGATGCTGAACCAATGAACCAATACAGCAGCTGGTTTGATCCATTGTCTTACAGTCAAAAGACGTGGGTTCAGATCACTGTTCCTCCTGTAGTGCACTTTTGTGAAGATGTTTACCCTAAATTATCACCGTAAAAATGGCTCCGCTGTGTAACTGGGTAAATCATTGTAAGTAGCTTAGTTTCCAAGCCGTGCGCTATAAGTCACTTTAGAAAAAAAGTGTGAATATAAAACACCCTCTTCTAAAAACAACACTTTGGTCATGGTGGAGCGATGTTTGGACATAAGCAGTAGTATTTATGAGTTTTTCAACAATTCTGGCATTCATAAACACAGCTCTTTTATGAATGCTGTACTTTTGCTACGTTTGTTTCCACTGTAAGACAGACAAAACTTTACTGTCCCCACTAAGATCCATCCAGCTCATTGATGTGAGCCATCCTTCGCTGTATGTGTGTCCCTATATATATATATGTTCATGACCCTGTAGACTTTCGCTTCCCACGCCCCGCCTGTGAGTCTTTGGTGTTAGAGATTACCTTTGTGCGTGTCGCCACTGACCAGGGCCCCCCTGACACACCTGTAGATCCAGACTTCTTCCTGGATTCCTGTAGCTGAAGCCTGTCCTTCTCTGTCTCTTTACCTGTCTTTCCTCTGTTCCTGTCCCCCTGTTCTCCACTGTCACTCAACCTGGTCACCGTTGCTGACAGTGACTTTGCGTCCAAAATGAAAAACAGGCAGATGGGCGTCTCCGGGGCCAACATGACCAAGAGCACCAGTGTGGGCGGGGACATGTGCAGCCTGGAGAGGCCCGACGGCAGCCAGTCGGACACCGCCGCCGGCACGGTAGGCACCAGGGACAAGAAGCGCCGCCCCAGCATCGGTGCCAAAATGGTGGCCATAGTGGGGCTGTCGCGGAAGAGCCGCAGCGCGTCTCAGCTCAGCCAAACAGGTAGGGGCAGACCTCCCCCTCTGCTGAAGCTCCACCCCGCTCTGAGCTCTGCCCCCTATTCACACCACCCCCCTTTCTGTGCCCTGCCTCTCCCCACACTCCTTCCCCCTCGCCTCTCAGCTCCGTCTTCACAACCTGGGACATTAATTTTACCCTCTTAAACACAAGGACTACTCAAGATCTTCTTCCTCATCTGGACAGGAGAGCCACATGGTTGATACAACATCTCACAGCTTTTCTCTTCTTTCCAGATACCAGCATCCGTTGCTAATACCTCCAGGACGTGGAGCTTGGTGTTCACATCTCCCTGTTTCAATTCCTTTCTGAATATGTAAACATAATGAAATGCATCATTTTCTTTGTAGGAATCGATACGAAGTGCACAAGACAGCAGGTACCCAGAAACCGAAGTCTGCCACAGTTCCTGGATATGATGCTTGGAGCTTTTTTTTTTACCATGGATCTTATATTCTTTATTTCAGGGAGGGTGACAAAAAATCCCACCTTTTGGTTAATCCAGTTATTTATGGGTGCCATGGTTAAAAGACAAATAGTAAGAATCTCAGAGCTTTTTTAAAATAATACATTTATAGGTTGACAGATGAATGTTCTGGAGCAAAACACATTGCTGGGGTGTAATACGCCTTTCACGGTTCTGCCACCAGGTACACGGTGCTTCTGCTTATAATCTAGCAGTTGGTTTAATTCAGAATGAATGGGCCGCTACCTGGGAAGTGAGAGGTTTCTTTTTTTACTTCAGCTGTAAGGGACAAGTGCAGACTAAACAGAAGATGAAATGTAATGTACGTGAGGCCGTCCAGGGAGAAACACGCTTGAGTTTGATTTTTAGTGTCATATTTTGGACCGCAGAAGCATTTTTGTTGTCATGGTTTACAAGGGGTACAGCGGAACTGTCCCCTATTTTAACCACAGCGGCCGTTGCTGTTTGCTCAGTTTGAATCAGATAATAGTGCATCTTTTGTCTGGAATATGCATTTTTCCACCATGCTTGGCTATTAAAGTGTAATTTGAATCACACACAACCAGTTTAAATGAAGTTTTCACTGTATTTGAGTGACTTGGAATAAAATACGGGGAGCTAACCGAAGGTTACCACACATCAATGAAACCTATTCTGTTTGTTATTCTTGGCATTTATAACTGAAACGCAGTTGCTTTTATGGATTCCCGAAAGAAAACGTACAACTTGCGTATCATGAGTTGGTGCACTTTTTGAGCATTAGCAATAATTGTTGTACCGAGGCACTTGCGAGTTCTTAAAACCGCACACATCCTCTTTTATAAAGAGGTAATATATTTTGTTCTGCTTTGGTGGATCAGTACGGAGCTTTTCTTTTGATATCTTAAAGTGCGACTCAAGTTAGATGGAAATCCCATTTTCTATTGTGCTGAAGAAAATTGATTTCTCTGCCGTTCTGAGATGTCTTTTTCAGCCCATTCCCATTGATTGTTAGCTTTGAACCAAGTAAGGCCCCCTTTTGTGGGATTTTGAAAGTGGTTTGAGATGAGTTGCCTCTTCCGTGGTCACCGGTGAAGCTTCAATTGAGGGACCAGTGGAAATGCTCCTGTGACCCAGTGGCACGTGTCTCGTGCACAATGCGCCTCCTAAACAATGAGGGTTGATTTCTCCTGTCAGTTCCGTTTTTTTTCCAGCATGCATTTCTTCCACCCCGCTTGTGTTCACTCTGCATCTCCTGGTTAGAAATCTGCCGATCATTTGTTATTGGTGTAATTCATTTGCATATTTCTGGATAATTTTAGCAGCGACATGGTGGCCCAGTACGTAGGGCTGGTACCTTACAGCTGCTGGGCGGTGGGTTTGAACACAGATTCAAACCCGACTCAGTCTGTGTGGATTTTGCCTATTCCTTGTGTGTGGAGATTTCTTCCCACAGTCCAAAGATGTATCTCAGGAGAATTACTGTCTAAATTGCTCATAGCATCATAGCTCATAGAGGGTGGAGTGTGTGTGTGTGTGTGTGTGTGTGTCTGTGTGTGTATGTGTGTTATTGCCGTGTTGTGTGACTGGTGTCCTATCTAGGGTGCATCCTATCTCCTGCCCTACGTTTCCTGGATAAGTTCTGGATCCTCTGTGACCCAACATTGTTCAAGTGATGATAAGTGTATTTTAATTGTTATAAAGCAATTTTTTAACCAATGCCAGGTTATTCACGGTCCAACAAAGACAGCATCTATTTTGTCATTCTGCTTCGAAGTATTTGCTATTTCACGTGTGAGATAAGACGGCATGAACGGGGTGTGCATCTGTGGGGACCTAAACCAGCCCTTTGAGCGCTTTTGTAGAGGAGCGATGTGAAATCCGACTGAAGTTAAAAACACCGCTTTTTGCTTAAAAGCACCAGCAGTGGAGGTTGATAACAGTAAAACCGAGAATGTGGAAAAAGATAACGCAAACTGCTTTGTTGAACCCACAGCAGGTTGGTTTAATCCAGTTTTTATTACAGTGCTGCACTTCCAAAATCAGTGCTGGTACCGTGGTCCAGTTTTCCTTCTGTCGGCTCATCCTTAAAACATGAATATTTGCAGCAGGGCATCTGGCTGGAGTTTTTAGTGTTTTGGTCATTATTCTGTATTTTTCTTAGACCTTGATTTTCATTTTGATGTATCTGCTCTGCATTAGGTGAGCAATGGGTGACATTGTTTACCCACCACTGCACCATTGCTGTCTTAGATGTACCTGGCCTGTTGGTTTTCTATGCCCATTAGATTTCATAAAGTAGATAAATAATAAATGCATCCAAATACATCCATTTAGTCCAAAATGGCAGTGAGTTCTGAATAACATGCACTGAGGCCGTTTTCATAATCTTATGTTGGGCTTTTATTTTAGACTACATTTATGTTTTTTTTTTTTTAATTCTGTCACCCACAGATAAAATGTATGCAAATGTCACGTTTCTCTCTGTTCAGAGAAGTTGGGAGAACCTTAGGTTGTATTTGGAGCAGATGAAGTTTGCTCAGATCAAACCCTCTCTGTGTGTACTTGAAGGCCCACAAACAGCTGAAACCACAAGGGGAAATTAATATTTTACGCAGCGCTTTAATGCACAGCAGCAGAAACAGGGGCCTGCGTTCGAAACGCCAGTCCTGGTTGTGCGCCAATCGGGATTCGGCCAAGTTTTGTAGGCCAAGTTTTGGCCTACTTTGTTTTTCTCCACCTGGAGGAACCGGCATTGTAAAGATGTGCGTGCAGGGGCCGAGGGGGTCATGCCGGCCTGTGTCTCTGGGCTCCGCTGATAGGAGAACACGTCTTTGGTGGTGGTTGCGGTGCCTGAGCTCAGGGACCTGGAGCAATGAGCCCCGCCGGCATGAATTGGGGCGGGTGGATGAGAACGGGAACAGGCCGCGTGAGCCCTTCTCACGTGCCGGCTTTCCCGACGCTCCCGTCTTGCTCTCTCCGCTCTTTGAACCCTGGCAATTTCATCTCAGGCGTGATGCGCACCATGGCCATTAAAACACAAGACAGCTACAGTGCAACATATTTTATTGATTTTTTTTTCATCCAAGCATGAATCCGGGTTATTAAAATCACAGCAGCTCTTTCAGCAAAAGGGGGGAAAGGTCTGTGCTTTAAATTGTTTACATGCGGTGAAGATGACATTTTTTTGTCCGCGCTCAGTTTTTATTTATGTATTTTTGGAAAAAAAAAAAAACTGTGACGTACGATTAAGAACCTGCGTGTAATAGGCACGTTCTTAGTTCCTGTAGATAGGCATCATTAAGCATTAGCTTAAGCCAGCTGTACTGGCGGCCTCGGGAGAAGAGGAGAAGACCATCAGTCACATTACGACCCACCTGAAATCCCGGCCTGATTTATGTTTCACATCCCTTCCAAAAATGACTATAAGCACCCTCTTTTCTATAGTTCCAAGAGCAGCAAGGCGGGGGGCTCGGCTCCGGGGGGGTGGGGGGTGCTGACTCATCATATTGTGTACGAAACGTGCAAACCTCACGCAGAAGCGACGGTCAGTTCCTTTCTTCATTAAATAATTCTCATGTCAGCACAGCAGCTATTAAAATGTGAGTTGTATGTGATTCTGTCTTCTAGCTCCTGCACTATGCAGCTGCATTTCTATTACATCTGTGTAAGAAATGTCGATGCTGGGAATGTGTGAAGGATCATCAATACGTCAATAATACTTTCTCTGCTGTAGTTGTGGTCTTACAAATAAGTGAGTTTTAAGTGCTTGCCAGAGGCGATCGAGAAATAAGAAGAATATTAAATTATATTAAATTAAAGTTATACACATGAAAATGTGTGCATTTTTGTCGAAACAGCCAGCTCAACGTGCAGCTTCAAACAGTTGTGATTTATGCCCATTGGCTTATTCTCTAAAAGTTGGTGGTTCTAATACCAGCCGGGTTTCTGCTGCTGTCCGCTTGTTGTTGGCTGTTGTGCGTATTGAGCCAAATCAGATCCTTTTGTTGTGGGACGGGGATGTGACATTATTGCTGCTTTATGCTGGGGCAGTATTATTGACTATTGGTACTGTCCCAGTTTTCCTGTCATGTGTAGTTGACTGGGAAATACTAGATGTTTAAGTGCAACTCGTTTTCTGTTTGAAAGGTCCGTCTTTGCATCTTTAGCACGGCGGGTGGCTTTCTGTGCTGTGTACACTGTAGGTTGTTCACAGTGCATCCTTGAATGAAGGCACCAGCTAAATTCCTGCTAATATCCTTGCCACGCAGCTACTTTGACCTAGTAGGCTTGGAAGGGGGTGGGTCTGGGATGCCAGGCCTCACTGCTGAGCCATCCGGAGGTGTGGTGGGCCTAAGTCAGCGAAACACCGATGAAGGATGGTCCCTACCTGATGACCCCGCTGAAGAGCTTACAAGGGGGCGTGTAGGGTGTATAGTGTGTTAGGGGAGTGGAGGGGAGTAGGTGGGTAGGTTGTTAGGTGGGTAGGGTAGGGCTTTATGCTTCATCCCAAGTGGGTAAGCGCAGGATATCTGTCAACTTATCCTGTATATTCGTAATAAAGTAATTGCTACGCAGCTTTGGAGGAAAGTGTCTGCCGAGGGAATAAGCGTACATTTAAGAACCGTACCTGACGAGAGCGACCATTTTCAAATGGCGTCGTATCTGAATCCACGTTGCAGGAAATCCAAGGCGGAGGTTTGCCTACTGGATCCCATCTGCTGTTACCCAACTGCCAGGACCATGAAGTTGTTGGTTTAGTGAGAGGAGCAGAGAATGCGAGACGGTCCTGCTGATCCCGTCAGTCGGCTTTCCAGTCTGTAGGTGATGTCATCTGCGTTTCCATAATGGCCACCCTGTGGGACAAAACCTCAGAGCTGTTAGAGAAGCCAAAATGCACCACCTCCCTCTCAGTTTTCGCATCAGAATGTCTGAAAGTCTCCCTGTTTTCCCACCAACCACAAACACGTGTCTTCTAGGGTGAACTCAGGTTTGTTTATTTTTTGTGCCCTGCAACAAAGCTGGAGCCACAGTTCATTCTGCAAGTCATCTTCATCACTTTACATTTTCGTCCCTTCATGTAGCTGACACTTTGCTGCAAGGCAACATACACTGTAAAGCTATTTCTAGTTATTTAAACTGCAGGGTCATTTTATGGTCGGCACTTTGAATGGAGGGTCCTACAGCTAGAGTTGGGGCTCAAACCCACTTCCTTTTGAATCCACGGCGGCACAGCCCTCAGTGTTAGGAAAGCATTCTGCAGTTTTCTGTCTCTGCACAAGATGTACATCGCAGCCTTAACCCAGTTTCAAGCACGGAGGTGCCGAGATCACAGACTGACTTGAGGACCAGATGCAGACACGTGTTCCAGGGCCCAGCTGTGCGCAGGGGGGAAGATGGAGCGCCTTACACAGCACTGCTGCATTGCAGGTGACTACGCCCCGGCAGCAGCGGGAAAAGAAAATTCCCTGCTGCAGTGCTCTGTCTCAGGGTTCCATCTGAGGACCCCCGGCCTGGAGAGGGGGCAATGGACAGCGGAGCGGGAACACCCTCTAGCTGCGCAGAGGCACAATCCCACCTCTAACCTCTTTAAAAACACACAGTATCATGGTTGTGAGGTTTCTTCTTCTGCAGTTAGTGCTAAAGCACAGCTTTTTTTATTTATTTGTTTCCAAAGTAAATGCATGAGTACAACAGTGTTTGAGGGGCGTTGAATTGGATTTTGTGTGGAACGCAGTCTGAATAAACTCATGTTCTATGTCGCTGGTGCCGGGTATTAGGTCTCAAGGAAAGAGAGGTGTAGCTATATAAACTATCTTTCTGGGTCCCTTTTTTAGAATGCTGTACTTGCCAGGGCACTATAATTTATTGAATGGTCATGGTTTTGGTCAGAAGACCTTCACATTTAATATATTATCGCCTGTGCGCAGCCATGCATTGTACACGACACTCGCTCCTCATTCAGTTCCAAGTTTTCTCTCCTCGGCAGGTGCTTACCTATTTGTTCGGATGTGCGGACGCTGCGTTGCGGCGAACCGCTGGTGAAAGCCGTGATAATTGTCGGGTGATTTTGGAGCTGTTCACGCGGGTTTGTGAAAGACTTGTCAAGAGGCTCTTTGTGCTCACCGTCTGTCCTCTCGCCTTGATCGGCCGGTGAGGACGGCTTTTTGAAAGGACGCCACGTGAGTTTGAAACTGAGCAGCCCTGCAAAGCGCTGCAACCCTTCAGCTTTTGGGTGAAGGGCGAGGGGGAGAGTATTTTATTGCCCTGGTAGGAGATTGTATTCGTGTTGTGATTTTTAAAAACTTTCACAGGGACTTGCAGCTCTGAAAAGAAAACCATTTAATAATATATTTAATAGGGTTAGGATGCAACGGACGACTGGCCTGTTTTGCTGAAGAGATCTGAATTGTAGGTGACTTTACATGTTGTTACGTGCCGTTTTTCTCCGCTATTGTTTGCTGCACAAGAGCGCTTTGTGTCACGGTCACTGCTTGCGCACTTCCTGTCCTTGGCGCTGCCACTGCGAGCCCCGTCCTTCTCCCTCACGCCCACTCGTGCAGCCACCCGTGCGTACGCAGGCCCCTGGAAGAGACAACTCATAGCTCTTGGCGGCTCGACAGCAGCGTCGCCATCCATCTCGGGGGCCTGGTCCCGCCTCAGCCTCGCCTCTAATCAGTCCCGGGGGGGCCCTGGTCCGCGTGGGGCAGGCGGAGCACAGGGGGGGTCAAGGTGCACGCCAGCCTCCCTCGACACGCCACTGCGGATCGTCTCTGGAAATGATGCACTGGCCTACATTTTACTCCCCATCACCTCCCCGCTTTGCTCGGGAAGCGTTTAAACTGCCGTCCCGGGTCCCTCACGCATTTTTTTCCCCTCGGTTGTTTGGCCCCTTCACATCCTCCATTTGAGGGTTGCAGAAATTGAGGCCTGAAAGTTCTAGCAGCAATAGAATAAAGTGGAGCCGTCTTCTTTAGCACGAGGACCTACAGATCTGTTGCAGACCTGGAGATATATTATTTGTCTGATATTTGACGTTTGCTGGCAGGTTGCTAAGGGTTGGCCACTTTTATTAGCAGAGCCCATGTTTACTAAACTCAAACACCAGATGCTCTCATAAAATGTATAAGACTTTTCAAGCCCAAAAGACTAAAAAACAAAACTCTCAAGTATTGAACAGGAAAAAAAAATGACTCTTATTCTGGTGTTAAATTCCACCCTTTCATGCAGCCTTTTACTAGAAGATGGGCCGTGCCTGGTGCACATTGTCCCCTTAAAGAGCCGTGCCAAGGCGCCGCAGTCAGATGGGACATTGGGCAAGGCAGGACGTGAGCCTGCGCCAATCATATCTATAAAACAGTGATATTTACAGTAAGTCTTAGGTATGAAGTGCGTTTTGTGTAGCCTGCGTACCTCATGGGACTCTGTGTTTCCCACCACGGACAGTTTTCCTGATCAATAGGGCAAGACAGAGCACCAGACTGGATGAGATATGAGGAAATGAGACTGGAGCACAAAAAAATCTGAGTGGTCAGGCATAAAAAATAAAGCTGAAATATACTGCTGTTTTAATCCCTTGGGGGGGGGGGGCATTGGATTCAAAATGCCAACAAATCACGCTTTAAACAAATTTTGCAGCTTCATACACCAGCTTTATTACCAAAGGCAAACACTAATGTCATCATACAATATGTGTGGTACAAAATGACTTTTTTAGCCACCCTCATTCATGATTATTTATAGGACATTACCGGTATCTGAGTGAATGTGTCCACCTTCATATTTGCACTGTATGGGTGTGAATGTATAAGATTCACAGCTAATGCTTTGGTGCTTCGCTGTTTAAATATTTTGATCTTTTGTGACCTCCTGTCAGGACTTGTATAATCAAAACATTAAGTTGCAAATACTTTACTGGGACGGTTTCACTTATTCTTGCTTTTTTTATTATCATTGAGCACGGGCTCCATTGTTCAAGCGAGACGTTTTCACCTCAAGACGCTTTCAACGGAGACTGAGGCCGACCTTAGTTGCCGTGGCGCGGAGCTTCGTGTTGACGTCCTCTCACATGTCCTCACCTCCTGCCTGTTTTGGGCGCAGAATCCCAGTTCTGTTTTCGTCCTCCTCTGCATGTGGGGGTCCGCGTGTTTTCAGCCAATTAGGGGGGGCGTTGATCAATGTCAGAGATGTTTACAGGACGGCTGGAGCCGCCACGGGTCTGTCTTCGCTAAAACAATGCATTATGGGATTGAGCAAGAGCAGCTGCTGTCATTCCGAGGACAAGGAATGTAACCCTTTCCTCCCTCAAAGACCTGGCTGCTCCTTGACAACAATGTAATGTCCCCAAAATGTGCACCCCTGCAGCGCACAGCGACACATCGTACGGCAGCTGCCGCCTTCCATTTGGCAGACTGGGGCGTAAATCCCCACATTTGGGTAAATACCCCGAACCACAGAATGAAACATTAAAAATGAAACAGCCGTAGTGATAATAAGTCGCCTAGTGTACAAACCCAACATTATAAGTTAATGTGGACAAAGGCATCGGCAAAACGATACCTAGCAATAATATCACTCCTTTGAAAGTTTATCTTTTAAATAGCTGAATGTCTTCCCATTTATTTTTTTGCAAGTAAATAACAGAGAACTCTCATCAATGGACTTGAATAAATGTTGAAACCATTTTAAAGCTTGTTTAGAAAAGCTTTTTTTATAAAAATGTTCGCCTATAATATGAGTTTCTGTGACTACAGACTGTTGAGAAAATGTGTGCCGGCTGTAGACGGATTTGATTCTAGAATGGTGGGAAGAGTTCGGTCACCTACTGTGGGCGACATAAGGTGATCGACTAGTTTATCGATCGGTTTAAGGACGGACTGGATACTTAGTGGTCTGGAAGACATTCTACTGAAAAAGAGATCTTTTCAGTTACATTTAGAACGAAGGTACATTGCTGTTTATTTCAGTTATTCCCCAGTGACTGCACCATGCTTCAAAAAGCGTTGGAAACCAGTCTCGTCCTCAGCCACATGGCAAAAACTGTACTCTAAAGCTTTTTATATACCGTATGTTGGGAGCATTTCAGCTCAAAAGTGATTCATTTGTTCTCAGTTCCCAAATAGGGTTTCGGAGCCGACGCATCAGCGCTGTCCTCAAAATGCTTACTCACCCACGGATATTTGCGATCTCTAAGCTGTACTTCCCTGTTTAGATCACACAGAGGAATTGCTACAAATACGCAGTTTCCGTATGCATGTTACCATACCAAGGAAGAAGTTCTGAAAGGATGCGGCAGTGACTGCTTAGGAGTCATACAACGTTGTGGTCCTGTCCTCTGAATCATTTGTTGGCTTTTCCAGTTTTTCCCTCAACACACTGTTGCTCAACATCTAGCTTTTGATATTCGTTTCTTCTCATCCATACTTTGGCATGACGGTGCAATGCTCAGTACAAAACAGAATGTCCTGACCTGTTAGGAGATGTTGATGTTCCCTCGGTGTGTCTGGATTTTGCAAAGTTGTGTTTGAAACCCTTCAGAATCTCATGTTCACACCACTACTGCTCGAACCTGACACTGTCCTCACTTGCCTAGCTTGCTAGGGTTGGAAATGGTCCAAAGAGGTAATATTGGTCTCTGACACGGTCGTGTTGCCTTTTTTTTACATCCTTTGCCATGGTGAGACCTCCCAGAGCTGGACCCCAGAGAGCACTTTGATCCATTCATGGTGTCACGGGCAGGTTATGGACCATTGTGGCACCTTGATGACTTGTCACAGCTCCACTCTTGACAAGGGATCCTCACTGTCCATTTAAAGATGGTGCCCGTGGTTGACACATTTTCAGCTCCTGAGAAATGCTGTAGTTTCGAGTATGCTCCAAAAGTTGGAACTTCCATCTTGCTGTTTAAATCGTATATTGTGTACCACTTGGTTGACAAGTAGTGCAGATGTTTAGATTTCCATCTGATTGAGGACAGCATCCAAAACAGTTGTAATACATGGAGTTAAACGCCCTTATTTTGTTGCTTCTTGACCAGTGAGAGGCTAATAGCCAGGTTCATGTCTAGGTAGGCCCACCTTCTGATACTTCCAAATTGGGATGTTCAGCAGGCATTGCTGGTGGACCTGTGGGAGAGGTGCGCTCTAGAAAGAGCCGGAAAAGATCAGTTCCTTCATTAGTCAGGGCAAGTTGCCTTGGAATGTAAACCCAGATTGTGGCTCCATTAAGGTGTTGTTTATATGCACCGGCAGCCTGACTCTGCCTTTGGTCTTCTGCAGATCTTCAGAGGTCCGTCCTGCTTCCTAGTGTCCCCGCTTGCGTCTTTCCGGAAAATCCAGACATGCCAGTTGAGATCTTGGGTCTCTGGGATGTTGAGGTTGACTCTGTCTCTGAATGAGTGGAATTCTTTGCATTTCACCACCGTGACATTCTGTGTTTTTCTGAACACCTACTCCATTGTTGCCATTACAGGCCCTGCATACCTTTTCAAGTCGCTTTAATCCTACTGTCATCGCGTGCGTTTTTTCCAGGTTGAAATCGCAATGAAAATGCAAAGAATATAATCCTGAATTGTACATATTAACGTCATACATTTTACACACAGCGAACAGGTGGTGTAAAGCCTGAAGCCAACGCCTTGCGACTGGAAGGCGCCGGGTTTGAATCCCTCCGGCCACTGCAGTCCCCTCGACCCACATTGATACAGCAAAAATTACCCAGATGTAAATTGCTTATTATGCAGGTTATTCTGCAGAAAAGCGCCAGCTAAATCAATAAATAAAAACTCATTTTGTGTCCCTTAACAGCGTAAGCACACAGCTGAGATAATTTAGTTTTTTCCCCATTTCTGGTACTTCAGAAGAAAATTGATAAAAGAAGTCTTTATCAAGGCTTCGTCACCTTTGTCGAGTACTTTCAAAAAGACAAAAATACAAAATATGTCAAACTGAATATGTAAATGAGGTTTTATGACATGCTAAAAGTATTGTGGCATATTGGGATCTGCCGCAGTAGTGTTTCCTTAAATATGCTCTTTTCATCAAATATGTGTAATAAACTGAACGTATTTCTTCTGCAGCATTAAAACTGAGTCATTATACTACTGCTCGGCGATATTTGCGTAAGATCACCGGCAGCTTGTCGAAGCCGTCTTTGGTCAGTAACGCTGTGGAGGGGACCGTGACGTTTTGTGACGTCCATTTTGATGCTCCGGCCACCGCAGTGGACAGGGGGCTCTAAGTCCGTCTGCCTGCTGTTCCCGAGCTGCTCTTTGACCAGCACTGAGCCCCAGAGGACGGCGGCCAGGTCGTCTCTCTGGTCTGCTGGGATTACACCAGACCAGTATATTTTCTTTTTACAAACATCTGTGCCCTTGCAGGGAAAGTGATGTAAATCAGTGAATCGGAGACACGGATCTTCACTCTTTCGTCTTGCCGCTTGAAGTTTTGTTTAAGGAAGTACAGAAGTAAAAAGTGCGCTCTGAAGTAGGCTGTCCTGTACACATGGTGGATTTTCCACTCATCTTTAGCTCCGGCTTTATGAATAGCTTCCCGACAGCCAGATTCATGCTTAGGGTGACTTTGTTAATTCATTTTCATACCTTTGACATCCATCTACATGCGGTACGTGTTCTCGTCTCGATGCCCATTACTTTAACGCTGTTTTGCTGCTGTGATAATTGTTATTCCTACTGTTGTGGGTCCCCAAGGTCTCGGTGTTATTAATGTTTTGTATTAACCTTAGTTAACCTTATTTTTGATATCTAAGCTACATAGTGTAGATCATGGCAAGAAACTGAAACCAGTCGATTGAAGTTATATTTGGATGCTTTTCATTAGGTTGTGGGTGGACGGTCGTGCCACGTTGAACGCGGCAATATTGAGGGGCACGTGACCACCGGCCCGCCGTGTTATTCTCATTTCATCTTGAGCACCTCAAGATTAGTGCCCACCATATCCTTCAAAGCTGCCACTACCCACCACTGTTCTTTTGGGCAAAGGGTAGCTCCTACAGCACAGATCCCCAGGGTTACGGGCTCAGATCTTGTCTCAGCTGTGTCTGTTTTTAGAGTGTGTTCTCCGTGTTTATGTGAGTGAAGTCCAAGCTCACCTATTTCATCCCTTTGTACAAACTGATGGGAGACTCTGAGTCTGTGTTTGACTAAGAGTTCCTCTTGACAAAAAGGGATCCCAGCCTTGGGGGTAACACCCCCTTACGCCTCGACTTCCCAAACTGAGCCGCTGGCTGTTGTAAAGGTTGGTGAGTTAATCTAAGCATTAAAAAAAATGAAATGGGTGATGGCACCGGGTGGTGGGGTTGATGCAAGGGTGTTTAAATTTCTGCGTATGTAAAGAACCCAGAGGGAATTTTTTTAAAAGGCATAGTTTAAATACACCCCAATTCAGCTTTACTGTCTTAAGTTATATTAAAATGAGCCGTGCGAGGAGCAGGAAAGCGGTTTCTCAAGCGCACAGACCATCTGCAGCAGCAGTTCCCTGACAGGCAACTCGAGAGCCAGTGTTGCTCTTCTCACCTCTAAAAACAGATCCCCTGTTTTACTCCTCTGGATACACAGGAGCAGGTGATGCACTGAGGTTCGCGTCACCAAAAAAAAGGCCTCCTTCCCTCCCTCTCGCTCAATCCTCACCGCGCTTTTCTAGCAGTTAAAAATAAAATGCTGAAAAAGTGCCGTTCGTGCAGTCAGAGCCGGTCACTGTCAGCGCTTAATAAACATTGGCCCTTTCTTTCACTCCGCAGTGTTTTTGGGATGAGTGTTCTGGCACAAAAAGGACAATATTTCTCTGTGCTGATGCCCCTAAAAGGTCTGCAGCGTGTGAGAAACACGGGTGCGATAAACATCTTTAGCTGTAGAATAAAGAATGGTTTGAATGAAGGAACAACGAGACCTCAAGGAAAACAGCCATCGAGGATTTTGTGGCAATGAAGCAGCTGGCAGAAATCGATTAAAACCTGAGCACATTATTATTATTATTATTATTATTATTATTATTATTATTATTATTATTATGCAGTTGGACTAAGAGGATTGCTGATACTTTACTAGACGTGGTATGAAAGGACAGCTGACGTGAGCAAGTCCTCATGTTTCTGCGTGCTTTCGTGTCACGTGCTCCGTGCTGTCAGGGAAAGTCATCGTTGTGAAATAAAATATGTTGGAGAAATCCATTTAAAATATGTATGGCTGAAACCCACTTTCCAGTGGAACACGATGCATTTAAGAGCCCTGTAACAAGCCATAATGTCAGTTTCTTGATTTCGTTTTAAACGGCCAGGTTGTCGATTTAAAGTATGAAATTTTAATCCGCCCTGAGGAAGTTATTCATAACAAACCCTGTAAAAATGGTCAGCGTGCGGAAGTGAACCTAGATTAAAAAAACAGTTTTTTCACTGCGTCTTTTTTTTGATTTTCACGTGAAATGATCACCTTTAACAAAAAAATCACAGCCTTGCCGGCAGTATAGGTGCCGTGCAGGGAGCTCAGCTGATGTTCTGTACTTTGAGAGAGCAGTGCAGGCGACTCCGCATTGAAAAAATTATTAGCAGTTTTTATAAACTTGTAATAATAAATATTCCTCTGAATACTTATACACTATATCTACAAAAATCAATTTCTTGTTTCACGATAATGCTAACTGCCACGCCGGGCAGGGAGTGTAAGTTCACATTCGGAGTGTTAAAATGAATATATAGGCATGTCTGTTTTCTCCTTCTTCACTGTCAGGAGCTGCATTTTCCACAGTCGCACATGGATTCCCCGCTGTAACAGCAGAGGTCTCAAAACCCGTCTTTCTTTTTTCCTTTTGATATTCTGCCCTCTGTCATGCTGCTTTAAACTGTTTAAACATAATTCCCTTGAATTTTCATTTAGGTAAAATCCTTGTTTATTGCACGCTTGTTGTGAGAATGAACACACACAGGCATCGGGCCCCTGTACCTGAACTTGTCCGGAATAAATATAAAAGAACAGAAATAAATGCAAGAATCTGCTGCAGTTTGTCACAGAGAAAAAAAATAAATAAATAAAGAAGAGCAAAAAAAAAAAAAAAACCCAAAATTTAATCGGGGAGGTGGAGACACTTCTGAGACACGTGAGGCGCGAGTGACCAGCATGTGAATCTTCACTGGTCCGGTGCCCGGCTCAAGCCTGGAGGGGTTGAAGGTTGGGTGGTTTGGAGGTGGTCTGGGGGGGGGGGTGTAAATACCCCCTGATGGGAAGTGTGTGATAGGGGTTTTATGACAGCAGTGGTCCTCACTGCCCATGTCTATGCTGGAATACAATGGTATCTCTGGGTAGAGCTCCTTCTCCTGGAGAACCATTCGAGGCGCTACTCTGCAGCAATGCCGTCTGATTGGCTGCTGTAAGCCAGGACCCCTCCCTTCCCTCTCCGAGTAGAAACTGAGGCTGGGAGGCGAGCAGGGAGACGCGCACACTGCGCTGAGACCGAGCACAGAGCCAGTGTCTGTCTGAGCATCAGCGAGACAACAAGACCCCCAGCAGGCCAGCACTGCGTCTGCCTCCCGCCACCTCCAGCCTCCACCCCCAGCAGCCAGACTCGAGCCCCTGGGCATCTGCTACCTTTGCCACCTTTAAGGGGACATGGGCAGACAGGGCCATGATGCGGCTACCTCGGCCAGCACCCCTGGCACACGCATGCAGCGCTCCCAGAGCCGCCTGAGCCTGTCGGCCTCCTTCGAGGCGCTGGCTGTCTACTTCCCCTGCATGAACTCCTTCGATGAGGAGGACACAGGTAAGCACCTCCTGGGACCGCTGGGAGTGGAGTAGAGAGAGGGTAACGCTCAGGAGTCACGGGGGGCCTTTCAAGATAGTCTTCAGCGAGTCTTCAGTGTAACTCATATGTCCTCTGTGGTGGACATTTGAGTGGCGCAGAGCCCCCTTGTAAAGCTCATCACATGGTGTCTGGTATTGAATGGCTTGCAAGTCTTGCTGCACCTTTAGCAATAAACACTAAAAAAATGACTTGGCTCTTTACCACAGTAGCAGCTTTAATGTCTCTGGTCTCCCGCAGCTTTAAGGTGCCCCGTCCCTTGTGTTTGCTCAGCAGGGAGCTCAGCGCGGACCGCGTGTTGGACTCCTACCTTGCTGACACTTGGCGTAGATGCGTTTCTTTTCAGTAAATTGCTGGATTCCTGTAAGATGTTGTGCCACCGGTGCATTTCGCTCTGAGATCACGCTACGTTGGAAAGCTGTAAGATATAACGTCAGATACTCTATGGCAAGAATTGGATTGGGGGGCTAGGTCCCGGCTGGGGGGGGGGTTGCGAGCCATATGCACTTGTGTCCATTGGCACCTTCGCAGGCTGGGATTCTGCAGGGGACGCATGTCTAAAATGCAGCCTGATCTTTATTTCTTTCAGCCTCAAGCAATAACTGCTTTCCAGAAATAACTTCTTGTGCCCGTCATCGTAAATGTTCTCTCTGTAAATTCACCTGAGTTTAACTGCGTTCCAGAGACATGCTTGTGTTCCCAAACCATGGGCATCAGTTAGTGCATCTTTCGCAGAGTTTTCTTAAATCCGGCGTGTCCGTTTTTTGCAGAAGTCATGAAAACGTTCTCACACCTGTAGTGACATACAAGGGACAGCCTACATCACCTTTGTCCAGTGTTTTCCCAAGAAAAAATATGCAAAATATATAAAGTTTGGCCTATATATGGATTTATGGCATATCAAAAATATTGTGCAATATTTAAAAGGAGTTAACAGCATTTTCACTGTTTTCTAGAATATGTTCATTTTATTAAATGAGCTTAATGAAATTAACATTTCATAAAAATTTCGTGTCATTTTCATCTGCAACATTAAAACTGAGTCATTATATTACGGCTCAGTAATATTTACGTAGAATCACCGGCAGCTTGTCGAAGCCGTCTGGTCAGTAACGCTCTGGAGGGGACCGTGTCATTTTGTGATGTCGATTTTGATGCTCCGGCCACCGCAGTGGACAGGGGGGCTCTAAGTCCGTCTGCCTGCTGTTCCCGAGCTGCTCTTTGACCAGCACTGAGCCCCAGAGGACGGCGTCCAGGTCTCTCCAGCCTGCAGGGACGTCACATTATTTGCCTATTAAGTGGTTGTTGAAAAGGGGTTGAACGTCATTGCTGAGCTAACGTCCGTTTACACGTGCGCGGGGGGGGGGTGAAAATGTGGATTTCTTGTGAATATTAACCGCATTCCAAGCAGGAGCTGTTTTGTTGCCAGGCAACAGCTGTTATTCCGCAGCATCCACGTTTCCTTGAGGTGTGTGCTGCACATGAAAAGTGACAACTAGTAATGATGCAAGTCTTGCACCCCTATGAAACATGGATTTCAGTGCCTCTGACGTAGGCAGGGCTGTGCGGTGTATTTTAGCTCGGATTCGCATTTACGCCGAATGGTTTATAAGCACGCAAGTGCAGCCATGCAGTGCCAGCTGTGTGTGATGGATAAAGGCAATTTTAGGGGAATATTCTCTGTTTAGACTCTGGAAACAATACATGTGAAGATGCAAATGTAAAGCACAGGCTGTATTCAAAGATGCTAAACATTTTATGTCAGAATTCATAACATTCAAGCCCAGAGAGACTATAAAGTGCTCAACTTGTGGTGGAATTATCTTGATTTTTCCTTGTGTATATCTGTAAGCCCTGGGTTCATTCAAGTAGAGCATCTTATATGAGTTGGTCTGGTTATATTTTGAATTTTGTGAGCAGTGTGCTTGACTGATCTGCTGAAAGGCATCGAAAGATACTTTTCTGAAATTGTTTGGTTCATTTTCAGCTGTATCCATGGTTGCACATAGAAAGCACTCCAACCTGTACCTGTACACACTCTTATCACACCGGCAGGGCCCAGGTCTCCAGCAGGTTCCACGGATAAAACCAGCTGTCAGAACACATCAGGTAGTGCTATGACCCCGCTGGGGTGTGCAGCGCTCTCCTTCAGATCCCCCCCTCTCCCCCTGTCCGTGGCAAAGTGCGCCGTGCCGCTGTGTGTGGTTTGCTGGTTTGCCTGTGTCACAGCTTTACCACAATCTGGATCTCCTCCTCCTTGATCATCAAACATATACTAACATCCATAAATTCCAAGAATCATATAGCATAAGTGTTAAATATAAAAGATATATGGTAAGCTGTACATAATATACACATAACGTATGTGGTGCGACATATAATACACAGCAAGACTACTGTATACACTCAATGATGTAAAGATGTAGATGCGAGAGTCTTGCTGGCAGGTCGTGTGTTATCCCTGGCATGTTAGTACAATAAATATAAGACCACAGCGGTTTGTGTGGTTCTGTAAACATAAAGACCAGAATAAAGCAGATCTGAATTGATCATTGGGTGGTTGGTGGCATTAACAAAGCCATTAATAAATATAGTTGTATACATTAATAAATACAGGCCATAAGCAGCACTAGTGACCATGTAGTGTATGTCACAGTGTGGCTTCTGGGGTTTAGTCCCAGCTCTGTATTTATATGTGGCTTTATTGATGCTGAGGAGTGTTTTGTCAGTCTTCCCAGATTGGTCTTTGGCAACAGCACATTTGCTGTGAGTGCTGACCCTTCCAAGGCTGTTGGCCCTCAAGCCGCAGTGTTTTGGTGATGATTCCCGTGTCTCTGCGTGTGGCTCCAACTTGACACAGATGAGATGGTGGTGCTTATATCTGTATGTGTGGAGAGCACAGGCCCCTGGAGCTCTGTGTTGGTGGACTCTGTGTCTGGATGGATGGCAGAGGTTATCAGCGCTCAGGGTGAACACTTCTGGGTTTATATCAGCCAGCAGAGCCTGTAAAAGCGCCGAGTTACGACCCCTGTGTCAATATGAGTCGGCGAGTGTGCTGTCTCTCGAGGTTGAGAGGAGACAGATGGGAAAAGGCGCTGAGGTGTTAAGCCCACTACGGGCTGGGCAGGGTGCCCGCGGTGACCCACCGGTGCCTCATCCGCTCCCCCCGAGCCCGAGCGGGAAGCGTATCGCGCTAATGGGCCTACGTCTCTTTCACCTCTGTGTGCAGAAGCAGGAGGGAAAAAGCTGCGCAGCACCATCCAGAGGAGCACGGAGACGGGCCTAGCAGTGGAGATGAGGAACCGCATGACGCGGCAGGCCAGCCGCGAGTCCACCGACGGCAGCATGAATAGCTACAGCTCCGAGGGAAAGTAAGTCCTCTGTGGCCACGCCTCAGTGCGCGGCAAACCCCGCCCACATGAGATCAGCCACACCCATATAATATATAAGGCCTATAACACATCTAACTGCATCTGAATTAAGCTGATGCATAGAACTGCAACCTTATGGGTCCTTGAAGATCTGTAAAAATTTTTTTTTTCCTCCTACAGCCTCATCTTCCCTGGTGTGAGGCTCTCATCTGACAGCCAGTTCAGTGACTTCCTGGATGGACTTGGTCCCGCCCAACTTGTGGGACGGCAGACGCTGGCCACGCCTTCCATGGGTACGTAGTTTCCTCCAGGGTATATAATGTGATGTAAGGTCGAACAACACATGCACAATGTAATACTGTGAATATTTATAAGAATGTCATTTGCTAGTCCTAATAATTCGTATAAACGGTTAAAAAAATGTAGACATTTTGCTGAGGAAAAGAATACTGGTCACCAAGGTGAGACTCAGTGCTCAGTGACACGCTACACGCTAACAGGTATGTAAAGTGTTTAATGCTCATTTTAGGTGACATCCAAATCGGAATGGTGGACAAGAAGGGGTCACTGGAGGTGGAGGTCATCCGAGCCCGTGGCCTTGTGGGAAAGTCTGGCTCTAAGGCACTGCCCGGTGAGTCAGGTCCACTGGTTATATTCTGAGGAGCATTGTGTTATTTATATTGTTTGAACACCACGAACACACAGCTGTACCCCAGTATTTGAGTTCCCAGTTTCCAAATTCCCAGTATAACAAACACCTCGGTACCTGAGTCGAGGGGCGGGGCACAAGGAGAGCTATCTGAGCGAAGCCGACGCACATCGGAGAAGTATTCGAAGCGCTGTGTGCATCATCCGCGGTATCATTCTTTGCCTGCTGTGGCCTGGGTTCAAACACAAGTTGGGCTTTCAGTTTAATCCACTTCTTTTTGGTCGTAAGTCAATACAGTAACAGCCCATTACAGTCGGTACATTTTATTATTTTTTTATATTTCATATTGTTTTCATTTTTTCATTAAATGCATTTGATACTTAAATGTTTGTTACACTTACTATGTATAATAAGGAAGTAGATACTAAATAAAAAAGTAACTGCATTTAAACACAAATGCATCATAATTGTAGGTAATTGGTGTTTAAAGTGTTTGTTTTTCATAGGTATTTTAGAGCGTCAGTGTTATTCTAGGAAAAGTAACCAGGGTTTCTCAGATGATCAGATCATCATTTTCAACTGAAATAATGCAAATTGCTTCCCGATATTTGAGTTTGCGGCATTCCAGCTACTTCTAAGAACCACATCCACCTGGAACCCAGGGTAGAAGTGTAATTTGTTATGCTGGTACAAGGCTGGTCAGCACCATTCTCCTCCCAGGCAAAGCGGCTGATGGTCGAATTTCGTACTGACAGCTCTTCCGCTTCTCCGTACAGCTCCCTACGTCAAAGTGTATCTGCTGGAAAACGGAGCCTGCATAGCCAAAAAGAAAACAAAAGTAGCTCGAAAAACTCTGGATCCTCTCTACCAGCAGCAGCTGTCATTTGAAGAAAGTCCAGCGGGAAAAGTTTTACAGGTACTGCGGTGAAATATTCGTTGATATTTCACTATAAGATTCACAGAGGGGCTGCTTGGCAGCACAGAACAGCCAAACCTAGTGCAAGATAGTTAATATTCACACCAAACATTTACAACATTTGAAACACCCTTTGTTTTGTCTATATTAGAGACAACGTTGCTTTTCCACCGGTTTCATACCTCCATTAATGCGAATAGTACAATTACGGACTTTTGAAAGTTCAAACATTTCCCTCTTTGTTTATTAAGGAATAATAAATGAGTCGTTTAAATAATACAGAAAAAAAATTAATATTATAAAGTGCATCATTTGCATCATTTATCAATTTTCTCAAATTTCTGCTTGTTGCTGAAAAAAATGACCAGTTAATAACCAGCATCGAGTAGGAGTTTGTGATAATTCCATCTTTTTCTTTTCTAGTCTTTTTAAACTAGTTGTCACATATGCTGCGGTTAAAATATCAAGTTCCACGAAGGATTTAACTAAGTTTGCAATTTCCGACATTTTTACGGCCCCCGACCTTGCCGTGCAACATCTGTATTAAGATTCGAGCAACATCTGCATTATTAAGCTTTTCTAGACCGAGACTTAATGGTAAAAGTGACTTCTGAGTTAGAGACTAAAGGGACTTCCAGCCCTCCATGAACAGGTGTGAATTCAGAAACGTGACCTTGTCTTCTCCGCTGTTTGCAGATCATCGTGTGGGGTGACTATGGACGCATGGACCACAAATCCTTCATGGGTGCTGCTCAGATACTTTTGGACGATCTTGACTTGTCCAACATGGTGATTGGCTGGTTCAAGCTCTTTCCTCCCTCCTCACTGGTGGACCCAACCCTGGCACCTTTGACTAGGAGAGCTTCGCAGTCGTCGCTGGACAGTTCCACTGGACCTTATGCCCGTTCATAGCAGCGCAAGGAGACATAGCGTTGTTGTAGCAACCGGTGTTGGAGTTGAGTCTCGACAGGTCACGCCCTGGTCACACTGCATGCTTGATGTTGTGTCTTCTGAGCCTGTTTCTAGGGATGCAAGAGTGATCCTGTGTTTCTGGCCGATGCCACACGCGGTGTGTGTGCGGGACGGCCTTCTGGGAAGAAGCTGACGGAAGCAGCTGGAACGAACTGATGGACGTGGAGTTCAACGAAGCTAGATTTTCATCCAATCAGAAGCCATGGAGGGCGTACTGAGAACCAGTCGATGAGTTCTTCAGAAGCCCTTTTTTAAATAAAAAAAAAAAAATAGAAAAACGCAAATCACTGATCTTGTTTTTTTGTTGCTTAGTTTTATGTATTTTTGTTCTCTTTTGTTTTCTTTGTTGTTTACGTACCGGAAAGGGGAAGACGCTTGGTTACGCTGCGCCAACAAATGTAGCTGTGGAAGCGTAAAGACCGATATGGCGGCAGTCGAACGGGGCGTTGGCCAAGCTGTGATCGGATAGCTTGTCTTATCCGAATTCCGCATGCTCCGCCCATCCCGGTACACCCAGACCAACAAGTCCCGAGTTAGAGCTGATCTTAACAGACGTTAAGTAACGGTTTAAATTGTGGCAATACAGGTGACGCTGGTAGTTGATGCTCCAGATTACTAACACTAAGAACCCAGAACAAGGTGAACTTTTGTGATCTAATAGACAATTTCTTTGTTGATAATATTGTATGAAATTTAAAAAGGAAAAAAAATAAAACGTTTTTGCATGAACACAAATTTAGCTGAACTTTAACAAAAAAAAAATTATTTTCTTGAGGCTGCAACTTGCAAAAAAAAAAAGACAAAACAAACAGTACAGATCAGCCATTTTCAACAATTTATATTATTTTTAAAGATAAATTTCACTAGTGCATGGTTTTCAAAGGGAGTGAATGCAACAGCGTGATTTAAAAAGACACCGTGTTTATCATCCTTTAGACCACTCAGTCTGTATTCTTGCAGACGTTCAGGTAAGGTAAGCGAAAGAATAACTTTCTAGCTTATTAAATTTAAAAAAAAAGACCTTTTTATGTGACAACATGAACAATAAAAAATAAATGTAAAGTATTTCATTGTAAAGGTGCAAGCCTTAAAAAGATAAATACTATGTGCAAATTGTACGTTTATCTTTTTTCTCCCTCCTCTTGAGCATCGTACCTCACACGGCTGCCATTGTCCGATTACCCTGGTTTTACCCCAGCCCTCCAGGACCGTACATTGTTTTACAGTCCCGCCCTGTTCGTCCGTATTTCTTTCAGATTTCATTTGTCTGACAAGCATGTTGAAAAGGGATTTTTGCAACATGCCTTAGGCACACTTACAGTAACTCAGCATGTTTTGATAAAAAAAAAGAGATATTTGGATTTTTGCAGTTTCTTGTACAGTGCATGTAGACTAAGTTACTTTATTTTCCCCTCCCTCACCTCGAATTGAATTCTACAGCTTTTGTGGCCAACCGTTGAAATGTTTATCGAAACATTCCACCTCCTGGTATCACACTCTTGTTTCTGATTTTTAAGAAAAATATGAAAATGAAAATGATTTTATATTTACTAGTGGTTGACTAGAAGAATAATTGTTGCAAGTTTGTTTTATTTTATTACTGTTGTAAAAAAAAAAAACCTAATGCAAGCAAAAAAAAAAAAAAAAAAGAATAGGAAGAAGGATCCCACAAATTGGTCGTGCAGGATGTGTTGCGGCGGAGCGGTCCGCAGCGGACGCCCCGCTCGTGCATTTTGCTGTAACCTGCACTGTTTGTGAAGCTGTCAGAGAATCACGAGATATAGAGAAATGGGGAAATTGCCACACTATGAACTTTTACATTTTTTGTTTCTTGCTTTTTTTTTTTGAGGGAATACAATTTATTTAATATATATACATATATATTTTCTGTTAGTTTATTTTACAAGCCAAAATTTTTTGTTTGTTTGTTTCTTTTTTATTTTCTATTTTTTAGTAATTATTACCACTTCTCTTAATTGAGAAGTATATGAATCTTGAGATGACGGAAATGTTTTAAACAGAATGAAGTGTGAGGCATCATTCCTCCCCTCTGCAGCATCCAGTGACAGTATACCTTATAGACATATGCATTCAGTACTTTGTTTCTGTACCAGGCTGCGTATTTTTTTTACTTTGATTTGCATTGTACATACCACACACATTTGCAAATCGTGCAGTTTCAATATTAAAGCGCGAATGTGAAGAAGTACAACTTTCTGGACGCGGGAATGATGCCTCCTGAGGTGACAGAGACTGGTGTTGTTTACCCTTTTTGAATGCCTTTGTGTTAATGCCAAGGTTATGTCTTGGTAAAGTATGGTTGAGTACAGAGATTTATGTAAGTTATTTTTCAAATTAAAAAATAAAAAAACTGGATATAACACCGACACTGAGTACCAGCAGCAATGTGAACAAATTTTGTAACTTACAGCCCCTGTATGAAACCCCTGGTTCTGTGTTGCTTGAAAAAACACACACACACACACACACACACACACCTGAATTTCTCACAAGGCTGCACGTTTCCATGCTGTGACATTATACTTATCACACAGTATTTATCAAAATATGCATATTTATTTTTTATTTACTGCAACCGTATACCTTAGTCGCACGAATTGTCCCTTTTAATGCCGTCCTGCAAAGAGCAGCAAACATCTGAGGAAAACTTGAGCAGAACCGAGTGCGGCAGAAACTCGGTGAATCTGAGCCAGTCTGTGATCACTGTAATGGCCCCGTTTCCCTACTTTGTTTATTTGTTTCGTTGCTTTCGCTATGATTTGTGCGGTCGGTTAAGCTCGGCCGCGCTTTGATTTCCATCAGCGGCGTGTTTATTCAGCAAAGCTCAGGCGTGTTTAGCTTTCCTCATTTCATCCAGGCTGCCAACACACCCCGAACTGCTCAGTTGTGCTGACAGGAGGACTTCTGACAGCCGCTCAACCCTGCAGATACTGAATAGGGAATAAAACACAATCAAATAATAGGCTTTTGAAAAACTAGAGAACAATATGTTGCAAATTGGCGCCAAAGTCGCTGTTGTTATTATGGGGGGGTCAGTAAATAAGGACCATTAGACAGAATTGTTTCAACATCTAATAAACATCAGGCCAAAAAAGTGCCAAGGCTGTTTGTTGAGATGCACAGACACTCTCAGTTATTACATGAGTCATTTTTAAAATCCATACGTCAATAGCGTCCCGCAGCCTCTAAAGATATTCTTCTGGGAGGTGGCAGTTTGTATGGTGAAGGTAAATAACTTCTGGTTTTCAAAGCCTGGATCATCTCACTGCGTCACTCCAATGAGCAGAGCAAACTACCAGCCACGTTCGCTGCTTTTGGAGGCAGCGCTGACCAAGAAAATAGTTGCTTTTATTATTATAGTGTATTTAAATATCATACTTCCAGTCCTACCCTGGTTGGGGTTAAATGACAAAAATATAACTGCCCCCCCCCCCCCCCCCCCC
>UFQX01001056.1:0-113525 GCA_900497675.1 Arapaima gigas
CAAAATCCTCACTCAGCGTAGTCCACTGAGTGAGGATCGGGCTGACCATCCTATTAAGCCCCGGCGCGCGAGCGGCCGGGGCCAACGGAACAACCACCACCTGAAACGACGGAGCGCGCGGCTGCTTAGGCGACAGCAGCCAGCGCGGGCAAGCAGGTACGCAGGTAGGCCTCGAATTCGCGGCTCACTTCCGGATGCTGGAGCGCGAGTTCGACGGTGGCCTTGAGATAGCCGATCTTGCTGCCGCAATCGAAGCGCGTGCCGTAGTAGCGATACGCGAGCACCTGCTCGTTCGCGAGCAGCGACTGGACCGCATCGGTCAGCTGCAGCTCGCCGCCGGCGCCCGGCTTGAGCTTGCGCAGGTGATCGAAGATCGTCGGCATGAACACGTAGCGGCCGACCACGCCGAGATTCGACGGCGCGTCTTCCGGCGCGGGCTTCTCGATGATGCCCGACAGCTTGATGATGTCCTCTTCCCATTCGCGGCCTTCGACGACGCCGTACGAGCGGCTGTCGTCGCGCGCGATCGTCTCGACCCCGATCACCGAGCTGTGATAGTGGTCGAACACGTCGACGAGCTGCTTGAGCACCGGTTGTTCGCCGTGCAGCAGGTCGTCGGCGAGGATCACCGCGAACGGCTCGCCATGCACCAGCTTCTCGGCACACAGCACCGCGTGGCCGAGGCCGAGCGCTTCCGGCTGGCGCACGTAGAAGCAGTTCACGTGGCTCGGCTTGATGCCGCGCACCAGTTCGAGCAGCTTTTCCTTGCCGCGCGCCTCGAGTTCGGCCTCGATCTCGTAGGACTTGTCGAAGTGATCCTCGATCGCGCGCTTGCTGCGCCCGGTGACGAAAATCATCTCGGTGATACCTGCGTTGATCGCTTCCTCGACCGCGTACTGGATCAGCGGCTTGTCGACGACGGGCAACATTTCCTTCGGGCTCGCCTTCGTTGCCGGAAGGAACCGCGTGCCGAGACCGGCGACGGGGAACACGGCCTTGGTGACTTTCAACATGTTCGCATCCTGATTGCGTTGACTGCGCCGCGTCGACCCGCGACCCGGCGCGATTGTGTTCCGAACGGCATATCGAGAATCGACGGTACGGCCAATTCGACTCCGCTCATTTTCGATATGGACTGATTGCCCAATGATTCCGGAAAAAATATAATCCTTTCAACCCGGTCGATATTGCCGAACCGAGTGCCGAGGCAGAAACAAATTACCGATTTTCCAGATACAAATTCTTACGATTCGAATTCCTCGATATAGGGCACGCCGCCCCGTTCGAGACCCGGGCGAATCGGTTCGTTCTTCAGCGCCTCACGGTACGCCGACAGCACGGCCATGACCAGCAGTACTGCAGCGCTCGCGATCCAATGCATGTCCATCTTGCCGCTCCTTGCATCAATCAACTGGAGCTTCAAACTATCAGAAAAAAATCGGTAAATAATTGACCCGCCTCGCGGAACCGCTTTCCGAACGCGATAAAACCATGATGTGGAATTCCGATATTTCCCGGCGAGATTTTTTTATTCATTGATCGAATTCTTGCGCATTACGATTGGATGAAACTTCCCGCCCATCCGTCGCAAGGAATCGAATCGCATGCAAGCTTTCAGCGGATCGTCTCTGACCGCGCCGCCCGTCGCCGATCACAAGGAACACGTAATCGACGCGATGCGCGGCTTCGCGGCGCTGCTCGTCGCCTATTTCCACTGCCGCCAGGTCGTCTGGGTCGGCATGCAGAGCTTCCATCAGGCTTACGGCCACGCGCTCACCCCGAGCGCGATCGCCGGCTACCTGACCTTCCCGTTCGCGTGGGGCTCCGCCGGCGTGCCGATCTTCTTCGTGATCAGCGGCTACTGCATCCATCGCAACGCGGCCCTCAAGCTCACGGCCGATCCCGCGTACCGGCTCGACGCGCCGAACTTCTGGGTGCGCCGGTTCGCGCGCATCTACCCGGTGCTGCTCGCCGCGCTGCTGTTTACGCTCGCACTCGACTCGGTCAGCCTGCAGATCGAGCCCGTCAGCCACAAGATCCGCGACGTCGGCCTCGTCGCGTTCCTCGTGAACCTGTTCTCGCTGCAGGGCGTCGCCGGCTACACGTACGGGTCGAACGGCGCACTGTGGACGCTGTCGCTCGAAGTGCAGTTCTATGCGATCTACCCGCTGCTGTTCGCGGTCCGCCGGCGCATCGGCATGCCGGCGGTCGTGGCCGCGGTTGCGCTCGTCAACGTCGCGTCGGCGTGGCTGCTCGAACGGCACGACCTGCAGTTCTTCACGTCGTACTGGCTGTCCTGGACGATCGGCGCGTGGATCGCCGACGTGCGCGCACAGCCGGCACGCGGCGCGGCCACCGTGCCGTCACGCGCGTGGTACGGCGCGGCCGCCGTGTTGCTGGCCGCCGGCTGCGGCGCGTTCCATTTCGGCCAGTACGGCGCATTCCAGCTGTGGTCGGCCGGCTTCGCGTGCTTCCTGTACCGCGCGCTCGCCCGTCCGCCGCGCCCGACGCCGCCGCTGCGCGTGCTGAGCTGGTTCGGCGACTTCAGCTACTCGCTGTACCTGATCCACCTGCCGCTGTTCGTCTGCCTCGGCTCGGTGCTGTTCCATTCCGAGCTGCAGCTGTCGATCTGGCCGTCGTTCGCGTTCATGGCCATCGCGATCCCGGTCGCGTATGTGTTCTACCGGATGTTCGAACGGCCCGCGATGACGTGGTCGGCCAGCTTCAAGCCCGCTCGCCCTGCTCGGGTCGTTACGCCGGCGCCCGAACGGGCCGTTTGACCGGACCGGCAGGCTTTCCTGAGCCCTCGCGAGGCGGTACGCTGCGCGGGGGCTTTTTCATGGCCTGAGCGCGCCAGGCATGCCGGGTTGGCATCCGTGGGTAGCCTGCCGGTGTCGGGCCGCGCTACGGCCCGCCTGAGCCGCCCTCGACCGACTTTCACCGGGGACCGCCTGGGCGCGACCTTCTGGCGTCACCTTCTCGCCTCGCCAACTATTCCCTCCCAATCGACGACCGGCCAAGCACACGTCCCGCACAACGCACGACAACCTGCCCACCACCCGCCCGGCAAAAGGCCCCCGGCGCTGAAAAACAAAGCCCCCACGCAGCACACCGCCGCATGAGGGCTCGCTTCCCGCCGGCTTGCGCCGCTTACCGCTTCTTCGCCTTCGCGGCCTTCGCCGTATCCGCGAGAATTTTCTCGACCCGCTCCACGTAGGTTTCGGTGCCGAACCGGCGCACCGCCGTCGCGCGCCCGCTCGCGACGAGCCGCTCGCGCAGCGCGCCGTCGCGCTTCAGCGTATCCAGCGCATCGGCCAGCGCGGCCGCATCGCCCGGCGCGCAGAGCAGCCCGTTGTCGCCGTCCTCGATGATCTCGACGACGCCGCCCGCGCGAGCCGCGACGACCGGCCGGCGCGCGAGCATCCCCTCGACGATCACGCGCCCGAACGGCTCCGGCGTGATCGACGTGTGCGCGACGACGTCGACCGCCGTCATGCAGGCCGCCACGTCGCGCTGGAACCCGAGGAAATGCACGCGCTCGTCCATCCCGTGCCGCGCGACGTATTCGTGCAGCTGCGCCGCGTATTCGTCCTCGCCGAACAGTGGCGCGCCGACCAGCACCACGTGCATGTCGGGATGCCGCACGGCGGCTTCCAGCAGCACGTGCTGCCCCTTCCAGCGCGCGAGCCGGCTGAACGAACCGACGAGCCACGCGTTTTCGGGCAACCCGAGGCGCGTGCGCAGCGCGGCCTGGCTGACACCTTCCAGCGCATCGAACGGCTCGGCCGAAATGCCGTTGAACACGACGTCGACGTGCTGCGGCGTGAAGCCCGTCAGCGTGCGGAACGCCTGCGCGGATGCGTCGGAATTCGCGATCACGCGCGTGACGCCGAGCCGTGAGCAATACTTGATCGCCAGCAACTGCTTGCTGCCGAAATGGTCGGTGCTGACGATGTCGCGCAGGTGCCACACCACCGGCTTGCGCGCGAGCCGCCCGGCCAGCGCGGCGACCACCATCGCGCGCTGCGTGTTCGCATAGATCACTTCGGCACGGCGTGCGCGGCGCGCGACATCGCGCACCAGCCGCACGAGCTGCTTCACCGCGCCCAGCGACACGCCGCCCTGCTTGCGCACGCCCGCGAGCGCCCCCTGGTCGACCACGTCGACGCGCGCGCCGATCTCGTCGAGCGCCGCGCGGAACGGGCCGTCGTCGAACAGCAGTACGTCGGCGTTCGCACGCATGTGCTTCATGATCTCGAGCAGCGACAGCTCGGCGCCGCCGAGCACGCCACTCTGGTCGAGCACGAGCGTCGCCGGGCCGCGCGCGACCGGCATCGGCGCGATGGCCGTACCACGCTGCGCGGTCGAGCCGGGCAACGCGGCTTCCACATAGTCGAGAAAGCGCCGCCGGAACGTATCGGCGGAAAACCGCTCCGCATTCGTGCGGCAGGCAGTCGGCGTGAAGCGCTGCGGCGCACGCTCGAAATCGTCGACCGCCGCGACGATCGCGTGCGGCGTCTGTTCGTCGAAAAAGAGCCCGGTCGGATTCAGGTCCGATTGCGGGTCGAGCACGGTTTCGAGCGCGCCGCCCTTGCCGTACGCGATCACCGGCGTGCCGCACGCCTGCGCCTCGACCACCGAGATCCCGAAATCCTCCTCGGCCGCGAACACGAACGCCTTCGCGCGCCGCATCCGGTCGTGCAGCACTGCGAACGGCTGGTAGCCCATGATCTCGACGTTCGGGCCGGCCTTCGCGCGGATCTTCTGCATCTCGGGGCCATCGCCGATCACGACGAGCTTGCGCTCCGGCGTGCGCGAAAACGCCTCGACGATCAGGTCGATCTTCTTGTACGGCACCATCCGCGACGCGGTCAGGTAGAAATCCTCCTTCTCCGCGTTCAGCGAAAACGCGTCGACGTCGACCGGCGGGAAGATCACCGCCGCGTCGCGATGGTAGACCTTCTTGATACGCCGGGCGATGAACGCGGAGTTCGCGACGAAACCGTCCACCGCGTTCGCGGTGCGCGTGTCCCAGTTGCGGATGTAATGCAGGATCATCCGCGCGAGCAGCGATTTAGGCCCATGCGTGAGGTTCGACTGTTCCAGGTACTGGTGCTGGAGATCCCATGCATAGCGGATCGGCGAATGCACGTAGCTGATGTGCACCTGGTCCGGCCCCGTCAGCACGCCCTTCGCGACCGCGTGGCTGCTCGAGATCACCAGGTCGTACTCGGACACGTCGAGTTGCTCGATCGCGAGCGGCATCAGCGGCAGGTAGCTGCGGTACTTGGTGCGCGCGAACGGCAGCTTCTGGATGAACGACGTCGTCACCGGCTTGCCGCGCACGAACGCGCGATCGTCGAGGAAGTCGACGAGGCTGAACAGGTCCGCGTCGGGAAAGCACGCGACGATCTGCTCAAGCACGCGCTCGGCGCCCGCATAGGTGACGAGCCAGTCGTGGACGATCGCCACACGCAGCGCGCGCGATGCATGGCGCGCGCCGGCACGTTCGGCCGGCACGGACCGGCGCAGCGCGGCGGCATCGCCCACTTCGGCCACGGCCGCATCGGCGGTGGCGAGATTCAACACGGCGTGTTCCGCCAGATCGCGATTCATCAGTCGCTCCAAGAAACGGTGCCATTGACGGCGGGGAGGACAGGTGTGTCCTTGACAGCCAGCTTGGTCTGCAGGCTAGGATGGCCGGCATGATCCTTGTCTATCGCTACCGGGTTAAGTCGCTCAACGGACTGCTTAACAAGCAAAGCCATGCGGTGAACTACGTCTGGAACTTCTGCAACGACACGCAAAAGCACGCGCTCAAGTGGCGCAAGAAGTGGCCGACGGGTTTCGACCTGAACGTGTTGACGACCGGTAGCAGCAAGGAACTCGGCATCCACTCGGGCACCGTCAACGCAACGTGCGAGCAATACGCGAAGTCGCGCAGCCAACACCGTCGGCCTTACCTGCGTTATCGCGGCAAGAAATCGCTGGGCTGGGTGCCGCTGAAGGGCCGTGACCTGAAGCGTGAGGGTGACGCGTTCCGTTTCGCTGGCAACACGTTTCGCGTGTTCAACAGCCGGGCGCTTCCCGAAGGCAAGATCAAGGACGGGACCAACTTTGCGCAGGATGCGCGCGGCAACTGGTTTCTCAACATCGTGGTCGACATGCCCGATGTTCAGGCTCGCCCGATCCGGTCCGGCGTCGGTATCGATCTCGGACTGAAAGACTTCGTCACACTTTCGACCGGCGAGAAGCTGCCTAACGATCGGTTCGGTCGACGCGCGGCCGAGAAGCTCGCGAAAGCGCAACGGGCGCGAAAACACAAACGGCATATCGCGAAGCTGCACGCCAAGGTCGCGAATGCCCGTGCCGATTTCCAGAACAAGCTCGCGCTCGATCTGGTGCGGCGTTTCGATTACATCGCGGTCGGCAACGTGTCGGCTGCCAAGCTCGCCAGAACCAGGATGGCGAACAGCGTCTACGACGCGTCCTGGTCGTCCTTCCGAAACAAGCTCCGCTACAAGGCGATCGCGCACGGAGCCACGTTCGAGGAAGTCGACGAAAGCGGTTCTACCCAGTCCTGTTCGGCGTGCGGATCGAAAGACAGCACGACGCGGCCGAAAGGTATCGCGGGACTGCGAATAAGAGAGTGGGCCTGTAGTGACTGTGGTGTCTTGCATGATCGTGATACCAACGCTGCTTTGAACATTCTCCGATGCGGACGTGCATCGCCAGGTGTGGGAATCTCCCGCCGTTAGTCGGGGGAGGACGTCAAGCGGTTCTCCTCGCATTGAGACGGACAAACAGGTCGCGCACGAGCGCACGCAGCCCCGGCGTCATCGTGAGCGACCACGCGACGTTCAGCACCAGCACGACCGCGCACATGCCGATCGACTCGACGAGCCCCGGCCACGCCTGCGCGAGAAACAGGCTCGCGAGCAGGAAGGCGAGGTGCGCGAGCATGTCGAGCACGATCGCGCGCATCCGGATCGCCGACAGGTACAACAGCACGCCGTAGTCGACGAGCGCGCGCGCCGCGACCACGACCGCCGCGCCGATCAGCCCGAAGTGATGAATGCCGAACCACAGGCCGCCGACGAAGAACGGCATCTCGACGAGCCCGGCGAACGCCGCGCGGGCCGGGTTGACCTGCGACTGGATCAGGATTCGCGTGACGCTCGCCTGGCCGACGAGCCACACGCTGATCACCAGCACGCGGCCGACCGGCGCCGAATGCGCGGCGAGATCCGCGCCGACCCACAGCGTGAGGAACGGCGCGAGCGCGAAGATCGCGACGATGCCGACCGGCGTGAACACGCCGTTCAGGAATTCGAGCGACTGGCGCGCGAGCGTGTCCGCATGGTCGCGGCCCACGGCCGACAGGCGCGGGAACAGCGTGCGCACGAGCGCGTTCGGCAGCATGTTCAGGCGCGTGACGAGGTTCTGCGGCACCGTGTAGTAAGTGACGAACTTCGCGCCCATCCCGGCGCCGAGCATCACGCGGTCGAGCGTGTCGGCGATCATGCTCGTCGTGCTCGCGATCAGCATCCAGCCGCCGAAGTTGAACAGCCCTTTCGCGGTGCCCCACTGCGGCGGATCGATGCGCCGGATTCCGAGCACCTTGATGCTGGCGTGGCCGAGCATCACCGCCGCGACCAGCCGCGCGACGACCGCCGCGGCGAGCACCGTCTGCAGGTTCGGCGCGATCCACCACGCGGCGCCGAGCGGCAGCAGCTGGAACAGGAACGTGCCAATCGTCTGGTTCGTATTGAACACGCCGAACCGTTCGGCGCCGTTGATCGCGCCGGCGAATACCCACGACACGTTCGCCAGCGGAATCGCGAGCGCGAGCCACGGCAGCGCGAGATACACCTCGTGCTGCATCGCCGCCGACACCTTCGTGAAGTACGCGGTGTAGACGAACGCGCCGAAATAGATCAGCAGCCCGCCGACGATGCCGGTGCCGAGATTCAGCCAGAACGCGCTCCAGAACACGCGCGCGCTCTCGTCGGCATTGCCGCTCGCGAGCGCCTTCGAGATATGGTTCTGCGCGGCCATGCTCATCCCGAGATCGAGGATCCCGAAATAGCCGATCAGCGTCCACACGAGGCTGACGACGCCGTAGCGTTCGACGCCGAGCGCGTGGATATAGGCGGGCACCGTCACCAGCGACACGAAGGTCGGCAGGATCAGCCCGATGAAGTTGATCGAAACGTTCTTGAGTATGCCTTTGTCCATGCTTCTGCCTTGTGTGACGTCGCCCGTCACGGTTTCCAGCGATACATCAGCACCTTGCCGCGTGCGTCTTCCTCGACGAACACGAGGTACTCGCCGTTCTCGCGCCGGAACGCGCTGATGCCGAACGGCACGTCGACCCAGCCGGATGCCTTGCCGACCTCGGCGCCCGGGCTCATCACGCCCACTTCCTTGCCGGTTTCCTTGTCGTACACGTGGATCTTGCCGACCGGCTCCACCCCGAACAGGTAGCGGCCCTCGGCCGTGAGCCCGATCAGGTCGAAGATCGGCTTCGCGTCGAGCTGCCACGGCAGCGCGACCTGATAGCGCACGACCGGCGAGCCCGTCGACCACTTGTCGAAGCGGATCAGCACGCGCCCCACTTCCTTGTTGATGCCCGGCTGCGGCGGTGCGTCGGCCGTGTAGCCGGTCACGTACAGCGTGTCGGTCTGCGGCTCGTAGATCGCACGGCGCAGCTGCGTGAACGGCTGCGGCATCGGATAGGTCGTGACCTTGTCGTACGAGTAGATCGGGTTGCCGGCCTTGTCGATGCCGCCGTACTGGAAGCGGTGGATCCCGCGCACGTCGCTGGTGCGCCAGATGTCGCCTTTCGTGTCGACCCACCAGCCCCAGCCGCCCGCCCTCGCCTTGGCCGTCGTGTTGATCTCGGCCTCGTCGGCATCGATCCGGCCGTTGCCGTTCGCGTCGCGCCACAGCCAGTCGCCGCCCGGCGGCTTGTTCGGCACCTTGTCGACCGGTCGCGCACGGCCCGCGATCAGGCCGGACGGAATCGCGACCTCGCCGTCGCGCTTCGCGTCGAAGCGGTAGATCTTCAGGTGATCGGCGTACATGTCGGTCAGGTACAGGAACGTGCGGCCGTCGAGGCGCCGTGCGAACGGCATGCCGGGATACTGGTCCGTGTGGAACACGGGATCGTCCGGATACTTGAAGCGGTTCGACAGGAAGCCGACGTATTTCCAGTCCTGGCCCGGCGGCTTCGACAGGTCGAGCTCGAAGCGCTTGTTGCCCGTGTACACGCTGTTCGGCCGCGCCGGGTCGAGCCACGCGCCATCGACGAACAGGAGCCCCTGCACCTGCCAGCGCTGCTTGCCGTCCGGCGTGTAGCTTTCGAGCACCGCGCCGAGCCCTGCGCCGATCGTGTCGTGGCGCGGCCCGATGCCGTTCATCGACACATAGATGTTGCCCGCGCGGTCGACGCCGACGCCCGTCAGCCCGTTGAAACGCTGCGGCCCCGGCCGGCCCGGCACCGGGCCCGCGAAGATGCCGCCGCGCTCGCCGAGCGTGCCCGACTGCGCATAGCCCTTGCCGCCTTTCGAGAAGATCAGGATCTGCTGGCGCGGCCCGTTGTCCGCGACGAGCACGCGCCCTTTCGCGTCGACGGCCACGTCCACCGCGTCGGTGCCTTCCGGCAGCGCGGGCGCGTCGTCGAGCTTGCGGCCGTCCGCACGCACGTGCACGAGATGCGCGGGCCCGTTGAGCGTATCCGTGAGCAGCCACAGCGTGCCGTCGCCCGCGAGCGCGATGCGGCCCGGCTCGTGCGCGCTCCACGTGCCCTTCTGCTGCATCGTCTCCGCGTCGTACACGTCCACCGCATCGCGCGACGGATTCGTCGCGAACAGCGTCTTGTCGTCGGCCGCGAGGCCGCCGACTTCCGCCTTCTGCTCGCCCACCTCCGAGCGCGCGGGCGCCGCCACCTCGTTCATCACCATGAAGCTCGCGGCCATCCGCGCGCGGCCGGGGTCCGCGCGCCCGCCCGGCGCGACCTGCGGCGCCGCGCGGAACGGCGCGGGCTGCTTCAGGTCGCCGATCGTGCGGCGCGAGATGCCGAACCACTGCTTGCCCTTGTCCGGCCAGATGCCGGGCGACTGCAGGTGGCCGCGCTCGTTGCCGACACCGATCGCGACGTATGCGTACTTGCTGTTCACGGCGATCGCGCTGCCGCCGAGGTTGCCCCAGCCGTGCGTGCCGCCGGCGAAGCCGAGCATCTTCCCGTCCTGGTAGACGCTGGCTTCGGCCCCGCTCTCGTCCCACGGCGCATTCGTATACACCTTGCCTTCAGGCGTCACCGCGATCGCGCGGATGTCGATCTGCGTCCAGCTGCCGTCGCCATAGCCGAACGTATTGCCGATCCACGACGTGGTCGCGGGCAACACGGTTTCGGCCGGTGCGGCGCTCGTCAGCAGCGTCGCGCATACCGTCATGCCTACCAGAATCAGACGTCGCAATACGCTTCTCCAGACTTGATGCAACAGCGACCGGGCCGCCGCAAGGACTGCCGCCGGCGCACCCTGTCGCCAAATGGGTTTCAAACGTCGCGATGCAGGTTACAAGCAAAAATAATCACAAGAAATTTGGAAATATTTGGGGATGTTTCCGCCTGAAATATCGAACCGGAACAAAGTCAAAAAGGCGCCCGAAAGCGGCAATAACGACCGCCTTTCGTTTCCCATTCCGTAGAAAATGCCGCCTTCCACCGCCTGACGGGGCCGTCCGGGCGTCGACCTTTCATCCCGCGACAGAAACAATCGCCATTCGAATGTTTGGCGTCAGATAAATGACGCGCGTTTTTTTGCCGATTTCTTTTCCCTAGAATCGATTTCGATTCGATATTTCATTTAATGGCATGCATTACGTTCACGTTTACGCATCGGATGTGCGACACGCGCCGGCTCACGCCGCGCGTCGCGAAGGAGCGGCTCGATGACGGGCATCTCGCGACCCGCGGATCTCACCCCGCCGCAACACGGCCGCATCGTGCAGCTCGACGGGCTGCGCGCGATCGCGGTGGGCGCCGTGTTCCTGCAGCACGCGCTGAAGGCGCCGCTCTGGATGGGCGTCGACCTGTTCTTCGTGCTGAGCGGGCTGCTGATCACCGGCATCCTGCTCGATCGCAAGGCACGCGGGCAGTCGTACTTCAGCCACTTCTACGCGCGCCGCGTGCGGCGCATCCTGCCGCCGTACGTGCTCTTGCTGGTGGTGTCGACGATCCTGTTCGGCGCGGGCTGGCTGCCGCACTGGCCGTGGTTCGCGTTCTTCTCGACCAACATCGGGCTGTCGCTCGGCAGCATCGGCCATGACAGCCTGAACGTGCTGTGGTCGCTCGCGGTCGAGGAGCAGTTCTACATCTTCTGGCCGTTCGTCGTGCTGTGGTGCTCGGAGCGCGCGCTGCTGTGGGTCGCCGCCGCGCTGATCGTCGCGGCCCCCGTGCTGCGCGCGATCGCGACGCCGTGGTTCGACTCGTTCTGGCCGATCTACTACCTGACGCCGTTCCGCATGGACCTGCTCGCCGCCGGCGCGCTGCTCGCCATCGTGCTGCGCCGCGACCGGCGCGCGCTCGAGCCGTTCTATCCGCTCGCGATCGTCGGCGCGCTCGTATCGCTCGCGATCCTCGGCTGGCTGCACCTGTCGTTCCCGCGCTTTCGCGCCGCGAACACGCCGCTGTCGAATGCGGCGCTCTACAGCATCTCGCTGCTGCTGTGCACGTCGATCGTCGTGATCGCCCTGCGCGGCCGCGGCCTCGTGCAGCGCGTGCTGACGAACCCGATGCTCGTCTACGTGGGCACCGTCAGCTACACCGTGTACCTGATCCACCTCAGCGTGCTGTACGCGCTGTGGCCGCTGCACCTGAACCGCTTCGTCACGGCCGCGCTGGCGCTCGCGATCACGCTCGCGTACGCGACCCTGAGCTGGTACGGCTTCGAACGGCGCCTGACGCGCGGCCCCGCACGCCGCGCGCTGCCGGCCGCGGCCGGCACGACCGCCTGAATTTCATCTCCATCGTTTCTACCAGGACAACGTCATGAGCCAAACTCGCAAGAAGGCCATCATCACCGGGATCTCGGGGCAAGACGGCGCCTACCTGACCAAGCTGCTGCTCGACAAGGGCTACGAGGTCACCGGCACCTACCGCCGTACCAGCTCGGTGAATTTCTGGCGCATCGCCGAGCTCGGCGTCGACACGCACCCGAACCTCACGCTCGTCGAGCACGACCTGACCGACGCCGGCTCGAGCCTGCGCCTGCTCGAACGCACGCAGCCCGACGAGCTGTACAACCTCGCCGCGCAGAGCTTCGTCGGCGTGTCGTTCGACCAGCCGGCGACGACCGCCGAAGTGACGGGCCTGGGTCCGCTGAACCTGCTCGAGGCGATCCGCGTCGTGAGCCCGAAGACGCGCTTCTACCAGGCATCGACGTCCGAGATGTTCGGCAAGGTGCAGTCGATTCCGCAAACGGAAGCGACCTCGTTCTATCCGCGCAGCCCGTACGGCGTCGCGAAGCTTTACGCGCACTGGATGACGGTGAACTACCGCGAGTCGTACGGCCTGTTCGGCAGCAGCGGCATCCTGTTCAACCACGAATCGCCGCTGCGCGGCCGCGAGTTCGTCACGCGCAAGATCACCGACACCATCGCGAAGATCAAGCTCGGCAAGGCGACCCGCCTCGAGCTCGGTAACCTCGATGCGAAGCGCGACTGGGGCTTTGCGCTCGAGTACGTCGAAGGCATGTGGCGCATGCTGCAGGCCGACGAACCCGATACCTATGTCCTGGCAACCAACCGGACCGAAACCGTGCGCGACTTCGTGCGGATGGCATTTGCGGCGGCCGGCTATCAGATCGAATGGAGCGGCAAGGGTGAACAGGAACGCGGCCTCGACGCGTCGACCGGCAACGTGCTCGTGGAAGTGAATCCGAAGTTCTACCGCCCTGCCGAGGTCGACCTGCTGATCGGCTGCGCCGACAAGGCCAAAGCCAAGCTCGGCTGGGAACCGAAAACGACGCTCGAACAACTTTGCCAGATGATGGTCGAGGCGGATTTGACGCGGAATCAACACCATGACACGTTCTGAAGCCGGACACCCGTCGCGCCGTGCATTCGTCACGGGCCTGACGGGCTTCACCGGCCGCTACATGGCCGAACGCCTGCAGGCGGCCGGCTATGATGTCTGGGGCACGGTCGCGCCCGGTTCGTCGCCGTCCGACGACCCGGTATTCGCGAACTGCACGCTGCTGCCCGTCGACCTGCTCGATGCGGATGCGATGCGTGCAGCGGCTGCCGACGCGCGGCCCGCTGCGGTCGTGCATCTCGCGGCCCGCGCGCACGTCGCGCAGGACGAGCCGTCGCAGACTTACGCGGTCAACATCGTCGGCACGCGCAACCTGCTGGCCGCGCTCGCGGGCCTCGACCGCCGCCCGTCGGCCGTGCTGCTCGCCAGCAGCGCGAATATCTACGGCAATTCGACGGCCGGCGTACTCGACGAAACCGTCGGCCCGGCCCCGGCGAACGACTACGCGGTCAGCAAGCTCGCGATGGAATACGCGGCGAAGCTGTGGGCCGACCGGTTGCCGATCGTGATCGCGCGGCCGTTCAACTACACGGGCGTCGGCCAGAGCGATGCATACCTGCTGCCGAAGCTCGTCGCACACTACGCGCGCAGCGCACCGCGCATCTCGCTCGGCAATCTCGACGTGAGCCGCGACTTCTCCGACGTGCGCGACGTGACGGCCGCGTACCTGAAGCTGGTCGAGGCCGCGCCGGCCGGCGAGACGTTCAACGTCTGCTCGGAGCGCGCATATTCGCTGAAGGAAGTGCTCGCGATGCTGTCGCGCATCGCCGGTTACGTGATCGACGTGACGATCGATCCGCGTTTCGTGCGGCACAACGAGGTGAAGAGCCTGAGCGGGTCGCGCGACAAGCTGCGGCGCGTGGTGGGCGAGCTGCCCGTCACGCCGCTCGACGAAACGCTGCGATGGATGATGGAGGCGATGCGCGACACGCCGCACGGGCACGCCGGCTGAAGCAGGCGCGCGCGTTCATCGCCAGCCTGAAAAGAAAAACGGGCCGCTCTGTCGAGCGGCCCGTCGTCATGTCGACCTTGAAAACGGTCGCCGCGCTCAGCCTTCGAGGCCGCGCGCGAGATCCTTGCGCAGGTCGCCCGCGTCTTCGAGGCCGACCGACAACCGGATCAGCCCTTCGCTGATCCCTGCTGCCGCGCGCGCTTCGGGCGTGATGCGGGCGTGCGTGGTCGTCGCCGGATGGGTAATGGTCGACCGCGTGTCGCCGAGGTTGCCGGTGATCGAGATCAGCTTCGTGTTGTCGATCACGCGCCATGCATTCGCGCGCTGCTGCTCGGGCGTGTCGCCCTTCAGCTCGAACGACAGGATCGACCCGCCCGCCTTCTGCTGACGCTTCGCGAGTTCGTGCTGCGGGTGCGACTCGAGGCCCGGGTGAAACACGCGCGCGACGGCCGGATGCGAATCGAGCCAGCGCGCGATCTCCAGCGCGTTTGCCGACTGCTTCTCGACGCGCAGCGACAGCGTCTCCATCCCCTTCAGCAGCACCCACGCGTTGAACGCCGACAGCGTCGGGCCCGCGCTGCGCACGAACGGGAACACCTTGCCCATGATGAATTCCTTCGAGCCGACCAGTGCGCCGCCGAGCACGCGGCCCTGGCCGTCGAGGAATTTCGTCGCCGAGTGCATCACGACATCCGCGCCGAGCTTGAGCGGCTGCTGCAGCACCGGGCTGCAGAAACAGTTGTCGACGACGAACAGCGCGTTCGATGCCTTCGCGATCTTGCCGATCGCCTCGATGTCGGCGAGTTCGGTCAGCGGATTCGACGGCGTCTCGAGGAAGAACATCTTCGTTTCCGGGCGCACGGCTTCCTTCCATGCGTTCAGGTCGGTCGGGTCGACGAAGGTCGTCGTGATCCCGAACTTGCTGAAGATCTGCGAGAACATCCCGAGCGTCGAGCCGAACAGGCTGCGCGAGCTGACGAGGTGGTCGCCGGCTTGCAGCGCGGCCATCACGACCGACATGATCGCGGCCATGCCCGACGCCGTCGCGATGCAGGCTTCGCCGCCCTCGAGCGCCGCGAGACGCTCCTGGAACATGGTGACGGTCGGGTTCGTGAAGCGCGAATAGGTGAAGTAGTCTTCCGAATTCGCGAAGCGCTCGGCCGCATCGGCCGCGCTCTGGAAGCAGAAGCTCGACGTGAGGAACAGCGCTTCCGAGTGCTCGTTGAAGTCGCTGCGCAGCGTGCCCGCGCGCACGGCAAGCGTGTCGAAGTTGAGGGAGTCGTCCATGTTCCGTTTTCCGTATTCGATGGCCGCGCGCATGGCGCGAACCCAGTCAAAACCAGGCCAAAACAAAAAGCCCGCTATGCGTCGGCATCAGCGGGCTTCGGTGCGGTACGACAGCGATCGACTCGGGCCGGTTGCCACCGGCCTTCGCTTTAGCTGTTTTGGGAAGTCGCCCCGCGTCCGCAAGCTGATATCAAATCGACGCAAGGCCACATCCTATCACGCTTCGTCAAAAGCGTGCGCCGGTGTCACTCGACCGACAGCTGCAGGTTCATCTGCGAGCGTTCGGTGTCGCCCGCCGTGTCGCGATCGGCCTGCGATGCCGGTGCGAGACGTGCACGCTCGATCGCATCGAGGTACTCGGGCGTCACGGCGCCGGTGATGTAGTTGCCGTCGAAGCACGACGCCTCGAAGCGTTCGAGCTTCGGGTTGATGTCGCGCACCGCGCGGCGCAGATCGTCGACGTCCTGATAGATCAGGTGGTCGGCGCCGATGATCTTCGCGACTTCTTCGTCGGTGCGACCATGCGCGACGAGCTCGCCGCGCGTCGGCATGTCGATGCCGTACACGTTCGGGAACTTCACGGGCGGCGCAGCCGACGCGAAGATCACCGACTTCGCGCCCGCATCGCGCGCCATCTGCACGATTTCATGCGAGGTCGTGCCGCGCACGATCGAATCGTCGACGATCAGCACGTTCTTGTCCTTGAACTCGATGCTCATCGCATTGAGCTTCTGGCGCACCGACTTCTTGCGCACGGCCTGGCCCGGCATGATGAAGGTACGGCCGACGTAGCGGTTCTTGAAGAAGCCTTCGCGATACTCGACGCCGAGCTTCGCGGCGACCTGCATTGCGGCCGGGCGCGACGAATCGGGAATCGGCATCACGACGTCGATCGGCACGTTCGGCAGCTCGCGCTTGATCTTCTCGGCAAGATAGTCGCCCATGCGCAGGCGCACGTTGTAGACCGGCACGCCGTCGAGGCATGAATCCGGACGGGCCAGATACACGTATTCGAACATGCACGGATTCAGCGTCGGGTTCTCCGCGCACTGCTGGCTGTGGAAATTGCCGGCCTTGTCGATGAAGATCGCTTCGCCCGGCTCCAGGTCACGCACGAATTCGAAACCGATGCCTTCGACCGCCACCGACTCCGACGCGACCATCCACTCGGTGCCGTGCTCGGTCTCGAGCTTGCCGATGCACAGCGGGCGAATGCCGAACGGATCGCGGAACGCGAGCAGGCCGTAGCCGGCGATCAGCGACACGATCGCGTACGAGCCCTGCAGCCGGCGATGCACGCCCGAGACGGCCTTGAACACCGATGCCGGATCGAGCTCGAGGCCCGTGGTCGACAGTTGCAGCTCGTGTGCGAACACGTTGAGCAGCACTTCGCTGTCGGAATTGGTGTTGATGTGCCGGCGGTCGATCCGGAACATCTCGTCCTTCAGTTGCTGCCAGTTCGTCAGGTTGCCGTTGTGCGCGAGGATGATCCCGAACGGCGCGTTCACGTAGAACGGCTGCGCCTCGGCTTCGCTCGACGCCGAGCCGGCGGTCGGGTAGCGCACCTGGCCGATGCCGTAGGTGCCGGGCAGGCTGCGCATGTTGCGCGTGCGGAACACGTCGCGCACCATGCCGTTCGCCTTGTACATGTGGAAATTGCTGCCGTCCGCCGTCGCGATGCCCGCCGCGTCCTGACCGCGATGCTGCAGCAGCAACAGGCTGTCATAGATCAGCTGGTTGACGGGGGATTGGGAGATAACGCCTACGATGCCGCACATGGCATGTCCTTCAGAATGACAAAATCGGTTCCGTCCTGCCCGGCCGCGTCGTCACACGCGTACGTACTGGGCCATGCCGTCGGGCAGGAGCTGCTTCAGCTCGTGCACGCCCTGTTCGGCAAAAGGACGCAATAGCGCATTGCGCCAGAAATCCTGTTTGGGCAGTTCGGTCAGCCCGGCCGCCGCGACCAGCAGCACCACCAGCACGCAGCCGCGGACGAGCCCGAACATCATGCCCAGCGAGCGGTCAACGCCGCCCAGGCCACTCGCCTGCGCGATCCGCGACAGCAGCGCGTTCGCCACGCCGGCGACCAGCACCACGCCGATCACGACCAGCGCGAAAGCGATTACCCACTGCGTCAGCGCACCGCCCGGCCAGTTCGCCGGAATATACGGCACGACCAGTCCGACGTAGCGGCCCGCGATCACGATCGCCGCGATCCAGCCGATCAGCCCGAAAATCTCGGACACGAAGCCGCGCCACGCGCCACGCAGCGCAGACAACGCGATCACCGCCAATACAGCGTAGTCGAAAGCCGTCAGCATCGCGCGTTACTGCGTCAGACCGGCTTCGCGCACCTTCGCGATCGCGGCGGAAGCCGCCGCACGATCCGCGAACGGGCCTGCACGCAACAGTGTAGCCGTGCTGCCGTCTGCCTGCTTGCGATGCTCGACATATGCGGGCACGCCCGCCGATTTCAACTTGGTGGCCCACGAACGGGCTGTCGCGTCGTCCTTGAACGACCCGAGCTGCACCGCGAAACGCGCACCGGCCGGCGACGACGGCGACGAAGCATCGCTGGTGTCCGGGCTGGCGGCGTCGGTATTCGCGACGGCCGCGGGCGCAGGCTTCGGCGCAGCCGGTTTCGCCACGGGGGCAGCCGGTTTCGGCGCGGGCTTCGGCGGCGTCACACCTGCCGTGGTCGTGGTATCGGGCTTCGCGGCCGGCTTGTCGGCCTGCTTCGGTGCGGGCGCCGGTGCGGCCGCAACGGCCACATCGGATGCCGGCGGTTCGTCGTGCGCGACGCCTGCCTGTACGTCGGAGGCGTCATCGTCACGCGATGCGACCGCCTGGTGCGCGGGCCGGTTCGGAATGTCGATTGCGATGTCGTCCGTGACCGGCTTCGGGTGCGAGTCGAGCACCATCGGCAGCACGATCACGGCGGCGACGACGAGCGCGATCGCGCCGACGAGGCGACGGCGCGCGCGTTGCTTTTCTGGAAGGGTCGGATCGAGGAGCAGTGCGTCCGATTCCGGACGCTCGGTGCGGCGCGAGCGTCGCTCGACGCGTTCAGTGGTGCGCTCCGTGCGCACGTTCCGGGAGGTCCCGGTGCGACCGCCGCGCCGCGGGGGCGCGTCGTCGTCTTTTTTGCCGAACGAGAAAATTCCCATGAATGGCTGAGTCCGAAACTGCCCGTCAGTCAGTGTTGCTGCGATTTACGGTAGGCCAGCACGCCGGCAACCGTATGGAAACTGCCGAAAACCACGATTCTATCATTCTCGGATGCTCTTTTTAGTGCATCGCGAAACGCTTCGGCAGGCGACGTGTAACGCGTGACGCTCGAATCGGGCCCCTCCTCCACGCCGGCCTTGCGCAGCGCGGCTTCGAGCTGCTCCGCGGAGGCCGCGCGCGGCAGCGGCAGGTCGGTCACGCACCAGTGGTCGATCTCGCCCTTCAGGTGCTGCAGCACGCCGTCGATGTCCTTGTCGTGCATCGCGCCGAATACCGCGTACGTGTACGGGAAGAAGCCCATGTTGCCGAGGTTCTGCTCGAGCACGGCCGACGCATGCGGGTTGTGCGCGACGTCGAGCACGATCGCCGGCTTGCCGGGCAGCACCTGGAAGCGCCCCGGCAGCTCGACGTTCGCGAGGCCGAGCCGGATGTCCTGCGCGGACACCGGCAGCACCGGGCGCAGCGCCTCGAGCGCGGCGAGCGCGGCCGATGCATTGATCAGCTGATTCGCCCCGCGCAGCGCCGGATACGCAAGCGCCGGATAGCGCTTCTCGCGGCCGAGGTAGCTCCACTGCTGGCGCTCCGCGCCTGCCTGCGCCTCGTAACGGAAATCGCGGCCGACCAGCCACAGGTCGGCGCCGATCGCTTCGGCGTGGTCGATCAGCGTTTGCGGTGCGGCAGGATCGCCGCAGATCGCCGGCTTGCCCGAGCGGAAGATCCCGGCCTTCTCGAACGCGATCTTCTCGCGCGTGTCGCCGAGGTATTCGGTGTGGTCGATGTCGATGCTCGTGACGATCGCGCAATCGGTATCGATGATGTTCACCGCATCGAGCCGGCCGCCGAGGCCGACTTCGAGGATCACCGCGTCGAGCCCGCGCGACGCGAACAGGTGCAGGATCGCGAGCGTCGTGAATTCGAAGTACGTGAGCGACACCGGCTCGGCCAACGACGTGCGCGCGGCTTCGACGGCCTCGAAGTGCGGCAGCAGCTCGTCATCGGTGACGTTCTGCCCGTTCACGCGCGCGCGCTCGTTGAATTCGAGCAGGTGCGGCGACGTGTGGCAGCCGACCTTGTAGCCGGCGCGCACGAGGATCGTCTCGAGGAACGCGCAGGTCGAGCCCTTGCCGTTCGTGCCGCCGACGGTGATGACGGGGCACGCGAATTCGAGCTGCAACGCCGCCTTGACCTGCCCGATGCGGGTCAGGCCCATGTCGATGCCGACCGGGTGCGCGCGTTCGAGATGCGAAAGCCACGCGTCGAGAGTGGGAAAAGTGCTCATCGGTTCAAATCTAGATCGGTGCCGCCACTACGCCAAAAAACGAAGCGCGCCGCCTGACGCTGAAGCCAGGCGACGCGCAGTGTTCACAACCTCGCGCCCGTCAGGCCAGCGCGTCGGCCGGTTGCCGCTGCAGCAGCGCGAGTAGCTGCGCGATCTCGTCGCGCATCTTGCGACGGTCGACGATCATGTCGATCGCACCCGTCTTCAGCAGGAATTCGGCGCGCTGGAAGCCTTCCGGCAGCTTCTCGCGAACCGTCTGCTCGATCACGCGCGGGCCGGCGAAGCCGATCAGCGCCTTCGGTTCGGCGATCACGACGTCACCGAGGAAGGCGAAGCTCGCCGACACGCCACCCATCGTCGGGTCGGTCAGCACCGAGATGAACGGCAGCTTCGCTTCGGCCAGCTTGGTCAGCATCGCGGTGGTTTTCGCCATCTGCATCAGCGACAGCAGGCTTTCCTGCATCCGGGCACCGCCCGAAGCGGTAAAGCAGATGAACGGCACCTGCTGTTCCAGCGCGTTCTGCGCGCCGCGGACGAAGCGCTCGCCCACCACCGAGCCCATCGAGCCGCCCATGAACGAGAACTCGAAGCAGGCTGCGACCACCGGCAGCGTGTGGATCGCACCGCCCATCACGACCATCGCGTCGGTTTCGCCCGTATCGTCCATCGCTTCCTTCAGACGATCGGGGTACTTGCGGCTGTCCTTGAACTTCAGCGTGTCGACCGGCACGATTTCCTGGCCGATCTCGTAGCGGCCTTCCGGATCGAGCAGCCCGTCGAGGCGCTCGCGCGCACCGATGCGCATGTGGTGGTCGCACTTCGGGCACACGTGCAGGTTCGCGTCCACGTCGTTGCGGTACAGCACGGCCTCGCAGGACGGGCACTTGACCCACAGGCCTTCCGGAATGCCCTTGCGGCTTTTCGGGTCGGTCTGCTTGATCTTCGGCGGCAACAGTTTGTCGAGCCAGCTCATCGTATGGTTTCCTGTTCCGTGGCGGGGCGGGCCAACCGGCCCGTTCCCGCTTCCTGTGTTGTGTTTATCGCGCCGTCTTGCCCGCGCCGTCCAGGGCGGCACGCAGCTCGGCGATGAAAGTCTTCAGCGCGGCCGCGGCGCCTTCCGGCGCAGCGGTTTCGAGCAACTGCACGAGGCGGCTGCCGATCACGACGGCGTCCGACACCTCGGCCACCGCGCGCGCCGTTTCGGCGTCGCGGATACCGAAGCCGACGCCCACCGGAACCGGCACGCGCGACTTGATGGCCGGGATTTTACCCGCAATGCTCGAAACATCCAGATTTCCTGCGCCGGTCACGCCCTTGAGCGACACGTAATACACGTAGCCGCTCGCGATCTTGCCGACGTCGGCGATGCGTTCGTCGGTCGACGTGGGCGCGAGCAGGAAGATCGGATCGATCTGCGCAGCGCGCATTTTCTCGGCGAACACGCCCGCCTCTTCCGGCGGATAGTCGACCACCAGCACGCCGTCCACCCCGGCCGCCTGTGCTTCGGCCGCGAACGTGTCGACGCCCATCCGCTCGATCGGGTTCGCATAGCCCATCAGCACGACGGGAGTTTTGGGGTCGGTTTCGCGAAAGCGCTTCACGTCGGCGAGCACGCTCTTGAGCGTGACGCCGCGTGCGAGCGCGCGTTCCGACGAGCGCTGGATCACGGGGCCGTCGGCCATCGGGTCCGAGAACGGCACGCCGAGTTCGATCACGTCTGCGCCGCCTTCGGCGAGCGCGTGCATGAATTCGACGGTTTTCGCGGGGTCGGGATCGCCGGCCGTGATGAACGGGATCAGGCCCTTACGGCCTTGTTCGGCGAGCGCGGCGAAGGTCTGCTGAATACGGGACATGGCAATTTTCCTAAATGCATTCGGCGATGCGGCGGCGCGATTCACGCGCACGCCGGCGCGGCGAGCGCGTTCACGCGCTCGTGCGCGATCGCACAATAGCTTTCGTTGATCTCGTAGCCGACGAAGTCGCGCCCCTGCCGTGCGCAGGCCACCGCGGTCGTGCCGCTGCCCATGAACGGATCGAGCACGCGGCCGCCCGGCGGGCAGCTTGCGAGCACCATCCGCTCGATGATTTCCAGCGGCTTCTGGGTCGGATGATCGACGCGCTCCGCGTGCTGCCGGTGCAGGCGCGAGACCGACCAGACGTCCTTCGGGTTGTAGCCCATCTCCAGCCACTTGCTGCCTTCGAACAGCTTGCGCGAGCGGGCCTTCTTCGTATCGGCGTCGTACGGGATGCGGACCGGATCGAGATCGAAGTAATACGACTTGGAAACCGCGAAAAAGCCGATGTTGTCGTGCACCGACGTGAAACGGCGCGTCGTGCCGCCCATGCTCGGCACGCGCCGGTCCCAAATGATCTCGTTGACCATCGTGAGTTGCGTCTTCAGGAAACTGAAGATTTCCGGCGCGTACTGCCACGTGCAGAAGATGTACATCGACCCGCTCGGCTTCAGCTTCGGAATCGCGAGCTCGAGCCACCCGCGCGTCCACGCGAGAAAGTCGTCGCCCGAACGCTTGTCCGAGTCGTTGCCGTAGTCCTTGCCGAGCCCGTACGGCGGATCGGCGACGATCAGGTCGATCGACGCGTCCGGCAGGTGCGCGGCATGGGTCAGGAAATCGCGGTTATGCAGTTCGATACCGGACGGCAGAGCGCGCGGCTCGGCAGCGGCAGGCTGAACCGCCCCCGCCTCGCTCGCGGCGCCGCCGCCCGGTTCTTCGATCAGGTCACGCATCGGTCGGGGTCAGAGCTCGATGCCCGATCGCTCGGCGACCGTGTGCATGTCCTTGTCGCCGCGGCCCGACAGGTTGACGAGCAGGATCTTGTCCTTCGGCAACGTCGGCGCGAGCTTCACGCCATACGCGATCGCGTGGCTCGACTCGAGCGCGGGAATGATCCCCTCGATCCGGCAACAGTCGTGGAACGCCTTCAGCGCTTCCTCGTCGGTGATGCCGACGTACTGCGCACGGCCGCTGTCCTTCAGCCACGCGTGCTCGGGGCCGACGCCCGGATAGTCGAGGCCCGCCGACACCGAGTGCGTCTCGATGATCTGGCCGTTGTCGTCCTGCAGCAGGTAGGTCCGGTTGCCGTGCAGCACGCCCGGGCTGCCCGCGATCAGCGACGCCGCGTGATGGCCCGTGTCGATGCCGTCGCCGGCTGCTTCGACGCCGATCAGCTGCACCGAGGTGTCGTCGATGTACGGATAGAAGATGCCCATCGCGTTCGAACCGCCGCCCACGCAGGCGATCACGGCGTCAGGCTGCCGGCCTGCGAGCTCGGGCATCTGCACCTTGCACTCGTCGCCGATCACGCGCTGGAAGTCGCGCACCATCATCGGGTACGGGTGCGGGCCCGCGACCGTGCCGATGATGTAGAACGTGCTCTCGATGTTCGTGACCCAGTCGCGCATCGCTTCGTTCAGCGCGTCCTTCAGCGTGCGCGAACCCGATTCGACCGGCACGACCGTCGCGCCGAGCAGCTTCATCCGGTAGACGTTCGCAGCCTGGCGGCGCACGTCTTCCGAACCCATGTAGACGACGCATTCCATCCCGAAGCGCGCGCAGATCGTCGCAGTCGCGACGCCGTGCTGGCCGGCGCCCGTCTCGGCGATCACGCGCTTCTTGCCCATGCGCTTCGCGAGCAGCGCCTGGCCGATCACGTTGTTGATCTTGTGCGCGCCGGTGTGGTTCAGGTCTTCGCGCTTCAGGTAGATCTGCGCGCCGCCGAGCGTCTCGCTCCAGCGTTGTGCGTGATAGATCGGCGACGGGCGGCCGACGAAATGCTTCAGTTCGCGCTCGAATTCGGCGACGAAATCGGGATCGTTCTGGAATTTTTCATATGCCGCGCGCAGTTCGTCCAGCGCGTGAATCAGCGTCTCGGCGACGAACGTGCCGCCATACGGGCCGAAATGGCCGCGATCATCAGGAAGGTTGTACATGGTGTCTCTCTCGATCGGTCGGCGCGCCCCGCTTGTCGGGCCGCACCGGCTTGCATCACCCGGCGTCCGCTTCGCGCACCGCGCGTACGAACGCCGCCATCCGGGCGTGATCCTTCACGCCCTTCGCGCCCTCCACTTCGATGCCACTCGAGACATCGACAGCAAACGGGCGCAACTGGCGGATCGCATCACCGACGTTTTGCGCGCTCAAGCCACCACTCAAAACGGCCCGATGCGCGAGCTCTGCGGGAATAAGAGACCAATCGAAGACCTTGCCGCTACCACCGTAATCCGGCACCAGGGTGTCGAACAGGAGGCCGCGCGCTTTCGAATAATGAAGACCCGATTCTACCAAATCGGCCGATTGCGTCGAGGGGCCCACGCGCACCGCGCGCAGCCACGGCAGGCGCGCCGCGCGGCCGAGCGCATCGCACTGCTCGGGCGTCTCGTCGCCATGGAACTGCAGCAGCGTGAGCGGCACGTCGCGCACCACGGCCTCGATCTCGGCTTCGGTCGCGTTCACGAACAGCCCGACCACCGACACGAACGGCGGCGCGAGGCGTGCAAGCTCCGCCGCCTGCGCGATCGACACCGCGCGCGGGCTCTTCGGATAGAACACGAGGCCGATCGCATCGGCGCCGAGCGCCGCCGCGTGCAGCACGTCCTCGGGACGCGACAACCCGCACAGCTTGATGCGGGTGCGCGGCGGCAGGCCGGCCGAGGCGGGATTCGGGGGAGACACGGCGTGATCCGTCATGATTGCGGGTCCAGATCGGCCCAGACGCTGCTCCACGGCACACTGCCGAGCTGCGCGGGCGGTACGGCGAATTCCGCCGGGTAGCCGACGTGGGCGAGGTACAGCCCGTCGGCCATGAACGTGGGCGCCGCAAGCTTGCGGTCGCGCCCGGCCAGCACGTCAGCGAGCCAGTCGGCCGGATAACGGCCGCGACCGACCGCGACGAGGCAGCCCATCAGGTTGCGCACCATGTGGTGCAGGAACGCGTTCGCGCGGAACCGGAAATGGATGAAATGGCCCACGCGCCGCACGTCGATCTGATACAGGTGTTTGACCGGCGTCTTCGACTGGCATTCCGACGACCGGAACGACGAGAAGTCATGCTCGCCGATCAGGTGCGCGGCGGCGGCGCGCATCGCGTCGTCGTCGAGCGGCGTATGGATCCAGCCCGCGCGCCCCGCCAGCATCGGCGAGCGCACGGGATGCACGTACAGCGTGTAGTAATAGGTGCGCTCGAACGCCGAGAAACGCGCGTGGAACGTGTCCGGCATCGGCTTCGCCCATTGCACCGCGACGGTCGGCGGCAGGAACGCATTGGTGCCGCGCACCCACGAGAAAACCTCGCGATCGAGGTCGGTATCGAAGTGCACGACCTGCCCGAGCCCGTGCACGCCCGTGTCGGTCCGACCGGCCACCGTCGTATGCAGCGGCACGCGCGCGAACTCGGCCAGTGCGTGCTCGAGCCGATCCTGCACGGTCTTGCCGTGGGGCTGCGCCTGCCAGCCGCAGAACGCCGCGCCGTCGTACTGGATGCCGAGCGCGATCCGCATCACGCCTCGTCCGCCAGTTTCGCGAGCAGCGCGCGCGCATCGTCGCGCGTCGCGGCGTCGTTCGCGTCGACCACTTCCTGCAGCAGCGTCCGCGCACCGGACAGGTCGCCCAGTTCGACGTACTCGGACGCGAGGTCGAGCTTGTTGCGCGCGATGCGGGCGAGTTCCTCCGGCGTCAGCGCCGGCAACGCAGCACCCGGCGCGGACGGCAGGTCGAGATCGAAATCGAGCTTCAGCGCGCCGAACTGCGCGCCGCCGAGCGGCGGCAGCGACGACGTCGCGAACGGGCTGCCCGCCTGGCTCGCCGGCGTCGCCGCGTCCGGATCCCAATCGAACTCGTCGTCCTGGTCGGCCGGATGTTCCGGGGCCGGATCGATCGAGCCAACCGGGAGGCGGTGGGCGACTTGACCGTTAGTTGCGATTTTATCGGTGTCGGACTGCCCTGCTTGCGCAGCCGGCTCGTCCGCCGTCAGCGACGGCTCGTCCGGCGTGCGCGGCGGCAACGGCATGTCGAGGCTGCTGAGCGCGCTGATCGCGTTCTGCATCAGCGCCGCGTGCTGCGCTTCGGTGGCCGCGGGTGCGGCCGGCGTCTCCGTCGGCATCGCTACCCGTGGCTCCGCCGACATCTCGATCGGCGTCACCGACGACGTTTCGGCCGGCTTTTCGGCGTGCGTGTCGGCGTGCGCTTCGGCCGCGACCTTTTCGACCGGCTCGGCATCGCGCGAAATCGGAGCCGCCTCGCTCACGGGCGGTACTGCGGCGTGTGCGATCGGCAACTCAGGCTGCTCGACATGCGCCGCCGTCACTTCCGGTGCCGGCGATACATCCGTAGCCGGCATCTCGACCGGTTCCGCCGCTGCGGCAGTCGCCACGGCAAGGTTCAAGTCGGAAGCGGCATCGCGCGCAACCGGCATCTCGGGCCGGATCGGCAGTTCCGGTTCGACGGACGGCGCGGCTTCGGCTTGCGCAGTGGCAGCCGCAATACCCCCTGCAGCCGCAGCGGTAGCCGCCGTGTCCGTACCCGCATCGTCCGTGCGTCGGCTCTTCCTGCGCTTGCGCCACGCGAAACCTGCCGCGAGGACGATCACGGCCGCACCGGCCACCGCGGCCGGACGCCAGTCGATCTGCTCGTGACTGCGTGCAGGCGCCACCACCGGCGCGGCCGGTTGCGCGGGCGCCGATACCGATGCCGATGCCGGCTGCACTGCGCTGGCAGCAACGCCGGATGCCGCTTCGCCTGTCGTCGGCGCAGTTGCGGACGCGCCCGCATCGTTCGCGGCCGGACGCGGCGCGACAGGTGCCGGCGCCGGAGCCGGCGTGACCTCGTTCGTCGTGGCCGGCTTGCCGATCCCGTGCTTCTGCAGTTCCATCAGCACGCGATTCTTCAGCGCCAGCAGTTGCTGCAGGCTCGACGGCCGCGGCTGCGACGCACTCGTGGCAGGTGTCGCGCCGGCCGGTTCGTTCATGCCGGGAACCTGGCTGCCCGACGCAGGCGGGATCACGGCACCGCTCGCGGACGACGGCACCGACTGGATCGCGCCGCTCCACACATGCGGACCGCTTGCACCGGCAACGGGTGCCGCCGGCTGCATGCTTTCGACAGCCGATGCGCCGTGGGCAGCCGAAGCACCGACCGATGCCGCCGCGCCGGCGGCCGTCGTCGCTGCGCTCGCACCGCTGACCGGCGCCGCATGCGCGGGCGGCGCCACCGGCGCGGATTGCACGGTCGACCCCGGATGCGGCGCGGACGCACCATGCTGCGCGACTGCCGTGCCGCCCGATGCGGCAGCGGGTGCGGACGCGGCCACTGCACCGGACGCCGCGGACGCTGCGGATGCAGCGGCCGGCACGACTGCCGCGCCGGTCGCATCGAGCGCCGGCACGGTCAACGTCGCGCCGACTTTCAGGCGGCTCGCGTCGTGCTTCATGAACGCCTGCGGATTGGCGTCGAACAGCGCGCGACCGGCGCGCGCGAGCACCCCGGGATCGCGTGACTGCGTGGCCGCCTTCGCGATGTCGTTCAGCGACTGGCCCGGCTGGACCGTCACGGTAAGCGGCACTGCGCCGTCGGCAGCGGACGCCGGCAGTTCGCCGGTGCCGGCCGCCCAGGCCGATGCGGTTGCGCCGAGCGCCAGGATCGCCAGCGCGCCACGCACGGCGCGCGACAGACGGGACTGACGCGGAAACAAGGAAATTCGGGACATCGTTGGCTCTATCGCCGCGCGCGGGCGCGGCTCGGATTCGCGGTTGAAAGCATCAATAAAGTTGCCGCAGAAATGCAAAAGCGTCGCGTGGAACGCGACGCTTTCGGCGGGTCTGTGCGTCGTAACCGCATAGTTTACTTCACGTGATCAGGTTCGGGCCGAATTCATCGCCGGCGGGTGCAACCGATTGCGTTCGCGCGTCGGGGCATCCCGCGGTCGAGCCGCGGTGGGTGTCCGGCTGCGCACGCTGCGACCCACGCCCGCGATCGACCGGGCACGCACCTGTATCGGATGAAAAACCGACCGGCCGCATCGCCTGCCGAACGCATCCCACGTGCCCTTGCTCACTCGACGATGCGGCTCGCACAACCCGGGGGTTCGACACAGAACCACGGCCGGGATATCAGGTGCGTTTCCTCAATAATTCGCGCCGCCTGCCGTTATTGGATTAACAAGCGCCAATCAAAATAAATCCATTCGGCCATCACCCCATTCAAATGAATTTCAATTGATCGATAAGAGGCCAATTCTCCCCTCTGATCGTCGAATTGCGCATCCCCTCCGTCAAGCCCCCGCCCCATAAGGCTTTCCAGCCTCACCCCCGCCTCATTACTCATACGAAATCGATCATTTCGACAGCAATTCAATTAAATTACACAAGATTACACAGATCGAATAATTGCCGTCGCTAGGATCGTCTTCAAACAAGAATCGGCGCAGTTCGACCATCGCGCTCGCACCCGCCGTAAAAGCGGGAACGCGGTCGGGCTGGCTGACGCCGTGAGGTGCCAGGGAGGCATCCCGCAGTCGCACGACTGCATTTACTCACCAGCTCGTTACGGGGATCGAACATGGGCTATCAACAGGGTTTGAGCGGGTTGGCCGGCGCGGCGAACCATCTCGACGTGATCGGCAACAACATCGCGAACGCAAACACGGTTGGCTTCAAGCAGGGTCGCGCGAACTTCGCCGACATGTACGCAAATTCGGTCGCGACGTCGACCAACACGCAGATCGGCATCGGCACGCGGCTCACGTCGGTGCAGCAACAATTCGGCCAGGGGACGATCAACACGACGAAGTCGTCACTCGACATCGCGATCAACGGCAATGGTTTCTTCCAGATGTCGAACAACGGCGTGACGACGTACTCGCGTGACGGTGTATTCCACCGCGACAAGAACGGCGCCATCGTCGACGCGCAGAACCGCAACCTGATGGGCTATGCGGCCGGCCCGGGCGGCGCCATCAACACCGCGGCGACCGTGCCGCTGCAAGCGCCGACCACCAACATCGCGCCGCAGGCGACGACGAAGATCACCGGCCAGTTCAACCTGAACTCGCAGGACAAGGCGCCGGCCAAGACGCCGTTCAACGCGGGCGACAACACTACGTACAACTACAATTCGTCGATCCAGGTGTACGACACGCTCGGCGGTGCGCAACAGGTCTCGATGTATTTCACGAAGAACGCGGCCGGCACCTGGCAGGCCTATGCGGGCGTGCAGGGCCAGACGCCGACGAATCTCGGCACCGTCACGTTCGACGCATCGGGCCGGATCAGCTCGACGACGTCGGCCGCAACCGGCCAGCCGACGCCGAGCCTCGGGCAGTTCTCGTTCTCGATCCCCAACGCGTCGGGCGCCGCCAATCCGCAGAACCTGACGCTCGACCTGACCGGCACGACGCAGTTCGGCGGGAAAAGCGGCGTGAACAACCTTGCGCAGGACGGCTTCGCGAGCGGCACGCTGACGACGTTCTCGATCGGCGCCGACGGCAAGCTCACCGGCAATTACTCGAACGGCCAAAGCGCGTTGCTCGGCCTGATCGCGCTCGCGAACTTCAACAACCCGAACGGGCTCGTGAACATCGGCGGCAACCAGTATGTGGAAACCGCCGCGTCGGGCGTGCCGCAGATCTCCGCGCCGGGCAGCACGAACCACGGCACGCTGCAGGGGAGCGCGCTGGAAAACTCGAACGTCGACCTGACGACCGAGCTCGTGAACCTGATCAAGGCGCAGCGCGATTACCAGGCGAACGCGCAGACGATCAAGACGCAGCAGGCCGTCGACCAGACGCTCCTGAACATGCGCTGACCCGCACATGAAAAACGCGCCGCGCCAGCCTTGATATCCAAGGCCGACGCGGCGCGCAATCTCGTGCACCGCGGCCCGCATCTCGCGGGCCGGTCATGCAGCTTACTTGTCGAGCAGGATGCGCAACATGCGGCGCAGCGGCTCGGCCGCGCCCCACAGCAGCTGGTCGCCGACCGTGAATGCCGACAGGTATTCACCGCCCATCGCGAGCTTGCGCAGGCGGCCGACCGGCACCGTCAGCGTGCCCGTGACGTTCGCCGGCGACAGGTCGCGCATCGACGCTTCACGCTCGTTCGGTACGACCTTCACCCAGTCGTTCGCCGATGCGAGGATGCCGTTGATCTCGTCGAGCGGCACGTCCTTGTTCAGCTTGATCGTCAGCGCCTGCGAGTGGCAGCGCATTGCGCCGATCCGCACGCACAGGCCGTCGACCGGGATCGAACCCGGCTCGCCCATGGCCGGCTTGCCGAGGATCTTGTTGGTTTCCGCGCCGCCCTTCCACTCTTCCTTCGACATCCCGTTGCCGAGATCCTTGTCGATCCACGGGATCAGCGAACCGGCGAGCGGCACGCCGAAGTTGCTCGTCGGCATCGCATCGCTGTTCATCGCGGCCAGCACGCGGCGGTCGATGTCGAGGATCGCGGAAGCCGGATCGGCGAGCTGCTCCTTCACCGCGCCGTTCAGCGTGCCCATCTGCGACAGCAGCTCGCGCATGTTCTGCGCGCCCGCGCCCGATGCGGCCTGGTAGGTCATCGCCGTCATCCAGTCGACGAGGTTCTCGCGGAACAGGCCGCCGAGCGCCATCAGCATCAGGCTGACCGTGCAGTTGCCGCCGATGAAGTTCTTCGTGCCCTTGACGAGCGCGTCCTTGATCACGTCGAGGTTGACCGGATCGAGGATGATGACCGCGTCGTCCTTCATCCGCAGCGACGATGCCGCATCGATCCAGTAGCCGTTCCAGCCGGCCGCGCGCAGCTTCGGGAACACGTCGTTCGTGTAATCGCCGCCCTGGCACGTGATGATCACGTCGCACTTCTTCAGCTCGTCGACGTTGGTCGCGTCCTTGAGCGTAGTCTCGTTTTTCGCGAACGACGGCGCTTTGCCGCCCGTGTTGCTGGTGCTGAAAAACACCGGTTCGATCAGGTCGAAATCGCCCTCTTCCTGCATGCGCTGCATCAGGACGCTGCCGACCATGCCGCGCCAACCTACGAGACCTACGTTCATGACTAACCCTTTGATGGAGCTTCCCCGCCATTTCCGTCCCCGATGTGACCGCGCGGGGAAATAGGCGGGCACGACGGACGATCAGCGTTTAATGATCGTTTTCGTGGTAATGGTTTTCGTGATGACGATGGCGCGCGCACCCACACGGGCTGTGTTGCCGTGGAGTTTCAAGACCGGGGAGATCAGGGAAAGATGCGCCATCGTTCGAGTCTACACAAAGCCGGTGGCCCGCACAACGGCCAACCGCATGCGAACCGGCCGATTTCGCGGCCTGTTCGCACCCTTTCTAAATGATTGCGTTACAGCGCCGCGACCACCGCGTCGCCCATCGCCGTCGTGCCCACCTGCCGGCAGCCCGGCGTCGCGATGTCGCCCGTGCGGTAGCCCTGTTCGAGCACCGTTTTCACCGCGCGCTCGATGCGATCGGCCTGCTCCGCGCGATTCAGCGAGTAGCGCAGCATCATCGCGGCCGACAGGATCGTCGCCAGCGGGTTCGCGATGCCCTTGCCCGCGATGTCCGGCGCCGAACCGTGCGACGGTTCGTACAGGCCCTTGTTGTTCTTGTCGAGCGACGCCGACGGCAGCATGCCGATCGAGCCCGTCAGCATCGACGCTTCATCCGACAGGATGTCGCCGAACATGTTGCCCGTGACGATCACGTCGAACTGCTTCGGCGCCTTCGCGAGCTGCATCGCCGCGTTGTCGACGTACATGTGCGACAGCTCGACGTCCGCGTATTCCTTCGACACGTCGATCATGATGTCGCGCCAGAACTGCGACGTCTCGAGCACGTTCGCCTTGTCGACCGACAGCAGCTTCTTCGCGCGCTTGCGGGCCGCCTGGAACGCGACGTGCGCGATGCGGCGCACTTCCGGTTCCGAATAGCGCATCGTGTCGAAGCCTTCGCGCTCGCCGGCAAACAGGCCGTCCGGTGCAGCGCGCACGCCGCGCGGCTGGCCGAAGTAGATGTCGCCGTTCAGTTCGCGCACGATCAGGATGTCGAGGCCCGCGACCAGCTCGGGCTTCAGCGGCGACGCATCGACGAGCTGCGGATAGCAGATTGCCGGGCGGAAGTTCGCGAACAGCTCGAGGTGCTTGCGCAGCCCGAGGATCGCCTGCTCGGGGCGCAGCGCGCGCTCGAGCGAGTCGTACTTCCAGTCGCCCACGGCGCCGAACAGGATCGCATCGGCTTCCTTCGCGAGCTTCAGCGTCGCGTCGGGCAGCGGATGGCCGCTCGCCTCGTAGCCCGCGCCGCCGACCGGCGCCTGTTCGAGTTCGAACTTCTCGTCGAGTGCGTTCAGCACCTTCACGGCTTCATTGACGATTTCCGGACCGATGCCGTCGCCGGGCAGCACTGCAATCTTCATGCGAAATTCCTGACTGGGTAGGTTTTTTTGGAGGCAGGCCGGCGAACGCGCCGCCGGCGCGCCCGCCCGAAAGGCGATCTCAGCCGACCAGCTTGGTGTTGAGCCACGGCTGCTTCACGAGGCGCTCGGCTTCGAACTGGCGGATCTTGTCCGCGTGGCGCAGCGTGAGGCCGATGTCGTCGAAGCCGTTCAGCAGGCAGTACTTGCGGAACGCGGCGATCTCGAACGGATACTCGCGGCCGTCGCCCGTGCGCACGACTTGCGCGTCGAGGTCGACCGTCACCTCGAAGCCGTTGAACGCGACCGTCTCGTTGAACAGGTGATCGACCTGCTGCTCGGTCAGCACGATCGGCAGCAGGCCGTTCTTGTAGCAGTTGTTGAAGAAAATGTCAGCGAAGCTCGGCGCGATGATCGCGCGGAAGCCGTACTGCTGCAGCGCCCACGGTGCGTGCTCGCGCGAGCTGCCGCAGCCGAAGTTCTTGCGCGCGAGCAGCACGGATGCACCCTGGTAGCGCGGCTGGTTCAGCACGAAATCGGGATTCAGCGGACGCTTCGAGTTGTCCTGGCCCGGCTCGCCATGATCGAGATAACGCCATTCGTCGAACGCGTTCGGACCGAAGCCCGTGCGCTTGATCGACTTCAGGAACTGCTTCGGGATGATCGCGTCGGTGTCGACGTTCTCGCGATCGAGCGGCGCCACGACGCCGGTATGCACAGTGAATTTTTCCATGATCCGTCTATCCGGTTGAAGGGCCGGCGTCCAGCCGGCGCCCATCGCAAATTCTCGGTCGGCGGCGTCAGTCCGCGGCGCGCTGAAGCGCGTTGCCGGCGGCGTTGACGTCCTGGCCGAAGCCTCGGACGGTATTGCAGCCCGCGAGGCCGAAAACCAGCCCCGCCAGCGCCAGCGCGGCAACCCGCCGCGCAATGACTTTCGATGCCGTCATGCGTTACCCCAGCTGGCGAATGTCGACGAAGTGACCTTCGATCGCCGCGGCCGCCGCCATCGCGGGGCTCACGAGGTGCGTGCGACCGCCCGCGCCCTGACGGCCTTCGAAGTTGCGGTTCGACGTCGACGCGCAGCGCTCGCCCGGCTCCAGCCGGTCGGCGTTCATCGCGAGGCACATCGAGCAGCCCGGCTCACGCCATTCGAAGCCCGCATCGGTGAACACCTTGTCGAGCCCTTCGCGCTCGGCCTGCGCCTTCACGAGGCCCGAGCCCGGCACGACCATCGCGAGCCGCACGTTCGACGCGACACGACGGTTCAGCTTCTTCACGACATAGGCGGCCGCGCGGATGTCTTCGATACGTGCATTCGTGCACGAGCCGATGAAGATCTTGTCGACCTTGATCGATTCGATCGGCGTGTTCGGCTCGAGCGCCATGTACGCCAGCGCGCGCTCCATCGCGTCGCGCTTGACCGGATCCTTCTCGCGCTCGGGATCGGGCACGCGGCCGTCGATCGACGTGACCATTTCCGGCGACGTGCCCCACGTGACCTGCGGGACGATCTCGGCGGCGTTCAGTTCGACCACGCGGTCGAACTGCGCGCCGTCGTCCGACTTGAACTGGCGCCAGTATTCGACGGCCTGATCCCATTCCGCGCCGGTCGGCACGAACGGGCGGCCCTTCAGGTAGTCGATCGTCGTGTCGTCCACCGCAACCATGCCTGCGCGCGCGCCGGCCTCGATCGCCATGTTGCAGACGGTCATGCGGCCTTCCATCGTCAGCGCGCGAATGGTCGAGCCGCCGAATTCGATCGCGTAGCCCGTGCCGCCGGCCGTGCCGATCTTGCCGATGATCGCGAGCACGATGTCCTTCGCGGTACAACCGCGCGGCAGCGTGCCCTCGACCTTCACGAGCATGTTCTTGCTCTTCTTCTGCAGCAGGGTTTGCGTGGCGAGCACGTGCTCGACTTCCGACGTGCCGATGCCGTGCGCGAGCGCACCGAATGCGCCGTGCGTCGACGTATGCGAATCGCCGCACACGATCGTCATGCCCGGCAGCGTCGCGCCCTGCTCCGGCCCGATGATGTGGACGATGCCCTGGCGCACGTCGTTCATCTTGAACTGCGTGATGCCGAACGCATCGCAGTTCGCGTCGAGCGTGTCGACCTGCAGCTTCGAGACGGGATCGGCGATGCCGTGGCTGCGATCGGTGGTCGGCACGTTGTGGTCCGACACGGCCAGGTTCGCGCTGATGCGCCACACCGGACGCTGCGCCATCTTCAGCCCTTCGAACGCCTGCGGGCTCGTGACTTCATGCAGCAGCTGACGGTCGATGTAGAGCAGAGTCGTGCCGTCTTCCTCGGTGTGGACCACGTGGGTGTTCCACAATTTGTCGTAGAGAGTCTGTGCCATGGGTATGCGGGGTCGTTGTGACTACAAGCCTTGCGGATGTGGTCGATTATGCCACGCAGAACGCGTCACGGCTCAGGCCGGACGCGAAAAAACCCATTAAAAACAGTGGTTTGGCTGGTAGTCCCAATACCTGTATCGGCATTACCCGGCAAACGGCGCACGCACGATCCGGCGCGGCGCGATGGCGAATCGCGGATCGTGTCGCCCGGATCGCGTGCGCCGATGCGTCGCGATGTCAGCCGTTCGGGTACTCGCGATCGATCAGGGCGAGGCGCAGCATGCCGAGCTGCACGCCCGCGTTGCACATCAGGTAAAGATCGCGCCGTCGCATGGCCGGCATCAGCGCCGACGTGTCGTAGAGCGACGGCAGCGCGAGACCGGCCGGCACGGCGGCCTGCATCCCTGCCGCCGTCGACACGCGCACGGCCATCGACGCCTGATCCGCGTGCGTGACGATGCCGACCTTCCCTGGCGCCGCGGCCGAGCCTGCCTGCCTGACGATCGCGGCGGCCACGCCATCCGGTGTCGGTATCGGGCTGCCGGCAGCAAGGGCCGGTGTCGCGATCGACGTCACGCCGGCCGTCAGCCCGTACTTCGATGCGAGCACGCTCGCGACTTCCTGCTGCGCGTAGATCGAAGCCGGGACCTTCTGTCGAAGCTGGAACACGGCGTCGGCAATCGCCTCGTTCACGGGGCCAGGCACCGGCGTGGCGCCGGATGTCGCGGCACGACTGCCGAAGCTGAACGCGGCAATCGTGTTGATGCCGGCAGCGTCGACGGTCGGCGGCGTCCACGAGAAAAACGTGTCGAACAGGTAGCCGGTTTCGTCGGCGGCGGTCGCGCGATCGTTCAGTTCGTTCGTCAGCTTGCCGAGCATCTGGCGCTGCAATTCCGCATCGGAAACGGGGGCATCGCTCGCGAAAGCCGGGGCAACGGATGCACACGAGGCGGCGAGCAACGAAGTGGAAGCCAGGAAATGGCGGCGGGTCGTCATGGTCATGAGATTCGAGTGAGGAGCGGAAGGCGTCAGCCCTTCGGGAACGCCTGCATCGTCGCGGTCACCGCGCGGCCAAGCATCTGCGCATACATGTCGTGCACGAGATAGAGGCTGCGATTGCGCGTCCACGGCTGGCCCGATTGCGGGTCGTATATCGTCGGCAGCGACACCTCGGCCACCGCGGCGGCCTTCATGCCCGCCTGCTGCGAGGTCTGGATGCAGCGCTTCGCATGGTCGCGATGGCCGACCACCGCGACGGTGCCCATTGCCGCCGCGCCGCCCGCGCGCGACACGGCCACGGCCGCGACGCCGGCCGTGCTCAGGTACACGATCGAGCCATCGCTCGCGATCACCGGCTCGATCGACGACAGCACGTCGGCTCCCATCCCGTACTTCGACACGAGAAAGCGCGCGATCTCCCATTGCGCGTACACCTTCACCGGTTTCAACTGGCGAATCCGGTACACGGCATCCGAGAGCGCTTCGTTGACGGGCCCCGGGTCGGGCAGCGCGGTCTGGTTGCCGCCGGTGCTCGACGTGTTGCCGCTTGCCGCATTCGGGCGATTGCCGAAGCTGTACGCGACGATCGCGCCGACCTGCGCGGCCGGCACGGTCGGCCGGTCCCACGTGAAGCCGACGTCGGTCAGCGCCGGCACGATCGCATTGACCGTCGCCGCGTCGCCGAGCTGCGCATTGAGCTTCGAGGACATCTGCGCGGCCAGCGCCGCATCGGTGACGGGCGCCGACGTGACGTCGTCACCGCCGCATGCACTCAGCAACGGCGCCACGGCAACCGCGGGTGCGGCAGCAAGAATTTTCCTGCGTAAAGAAGCCGACGGGTTTCGATTCATGAGAAATACGAAATGATGCGAGCAACGCCGGCAGCCGGTCACGACGTTGCAAGTCGCGGGTTCACGGGAAACGACAACCTGACGCGTCGCGCGGTTGAGCGATGGATGGCAGGGTCGACGCTCGAATCGAATCGCTGCATATCGGTCGATTGACGATGCGCGATCGTAGTGGGCGTTTATTAAATCGCGGTGAACCTGTCGATCGAATACGGACGATCGTCACGCTGTTTCATCGATGGACACATGCGTTTCATCCATGGCGAGCGTGTGCGTGCACTGTTTCATCGGTGGCGAGCGACGTGATTCGCCCGCCTCGTCGGGCGCAGAACATCGCGCTCCCGATTTCGAGATACGATGGCGCAACGCCTGACGTAGCCCCCACGATCCGGATCCGGAGCCCTCACCATGAAGCTCGGTCTGAACGAATCGCTCGCCCGCCTCGACGATGAAGGCACGCTGTTCACGACGCTGTTTCGCCACGGTACGCTCGACGTCGAGCTGTACCGGCCAAGCATCGACGACAAGCAGAAGCCGCATACGCGCGACGAGGTCTACGCGATCGCCACGGGCACGTCGCGCTTCGTCGTCGACGGCCGCGAATGCGAAGTCGCGGCCGGTGACGTACTGTTCGTCCCGGCACACGCTGCGCACCGCTTCGTCGGCTTCTCCGACGACTTCTCGACGTGGGTGTTCTTCTACGGCCCCGAAGGCGGCGAGCGCGGCGCGTAACGCACGACGCACGCGGCACTTTTCCTGCGATCGCCTAGACTGTCTATTCGCAGCGGGTGGCCCGCGACGCGTGGCCGCCCGGTCGTCACGATGCCGGTGGCAGCCGGTTCAACGAACGGGAAAACAGCATGCGATACGAACTGTATTACTGGCCCGAGATCCAGGGCCGAGGCGAGTACGTGCGGCTCGCACTCGAAGCGGCCGAAGCCGACTATGTCGACGTCGCACGTGAATCGGGGCGCGGCATGGGTGTGCCGGCAATGATGCGCATGATGGACAGCACGAAGGCGGAATGCGTGCCGTTCGCGCCGCCGTTCCTGAAGGCCGGCGACGTCGTCGTCGGGCAGACCGCGAACATCCTGCTGTTTCTCGGCGCGCGGCTCGGGCTCACGCCCGACGACGAAGCCGGCCGGCTGTGGGTGCACCAGCTTCAGTTGACCGTCGCCGATTTCGTCACCGAGATCCACGACACGCATCATCCGATCGCAAGCGGCCTCTACTATGAGGATCAGCAGGCGGAAGCCGCCGAGCGTGCGGCCGATTTCCTGGAAAACCGGCTGCCGAAATTCCTCGGTTACTTCGAGCGCGTACTCGACCAGAATCCGCACAAGAGCGGCTACCTCGCCGGCAACGCACTCAGCTATGCGGACCTGTCGATGTTCCAGTTGATCGAGGGCCTGCGCTACGCGTTTCCGAAAGCGATGAAGCGTGCGGAGCGGAAGATCGCGGCGCTGGTTGCACTGCATGATCGCGTTGCGCTGCATCCGCCTGTCGCGCGCTATCTCGAGTCGGAACGTCGCATTCCGTTCAACGACATGGGTATCTTCCGGCACTATCCGGAGCTGGACAAGTAGCGGCGAACGGCATCCGTGCCGCTTCGTGCACGGCCGCCGCCGCATCGGCGCCGGCCGTACGACACGGCCGGCCCGCGTTACCGCGCTTTCGATACCAGGCAGTCAGTGCGACTGCCCGTGCTGCGTGGCCGCTGCATCGACGGCCTCGACCGAACGCGTCAGCCACGGCCCGATGTCCATCTCCTCGTAGCGCACGAGCCGACTCTTGCGCGCACGGCGATACGCCCACCAGATCGCGACGAACAGCGGAATCCACACGTAGATCGACAGCACTTCCATCCAGTCGATGCGGGCCGCGAAGAACGCCTGGTAATCCTGCCCGAGCGAAATCACGATGCAGATCGCGATCGCGAACAGCGGCCCGAACGGGAACCATTTCGCGCGGTACGGCAGCTGATCGAGCCGGTAGCCCTGCTTCAGGAACCCTTTGCGGAACCGGTAATGGCAGACCGCGATGCCGAGCCACGCGATGAAGCCGGTGATGCCGACCGTATTCAGCAGCCACAGATAGATGCTCTGGTTGTTGGTCAGCGACGTGAGGAAGCACAGCCCGCCGACGGCCATCGTCGCGTACAGCGCGTTGCGCGGCACGCCGCCCGGCGACAACGTCGCGAACATCGCCGGCGCGCGCCCTTCCGCGGCGAGGTTGTACAGCATCCGCGTGGCCGCGTAAGTCCCGGAATTGCCGGCCGACAGCACGGCCGTCAGGATCACGAGATTCATCGCGCCGGCCGCGAGCCGGAATCCCGCGTGGCTGAACACCAGTGTGAACGGGCTCACGCCGATGTCGGTCACGTCGCTCTTCAGCAGGTTCGGATCCGTGTACGGCACCAGCAGCCCGATCACGAAGATCGCGAACACGTAGAACAGCATGATCCGCCAGAAGATCTGCTTCACCGCACGCGGGATCGTCTTGCGCGGGTTTTCCGATTCGCCTGCCGTGATCCCGACCAGCTCGGTGCCGAGAAACGAGAAGCCCGCGATCAGCGCGACGCTCATCATCGCGTGCACCCCGCCGACGAACGGCGCATCGCCCGTCGTGAAGTTGCGCAAGCCGACCGGATGCCCGTTCCCGATCAGGCCCGCAGCGATCAGCAGCCCGGCCGCGATGAACGCGACCACGGTGACGACCTTGATCAGCGAGAACCAGTATTCGGATTCGCCGAAGCCGCGCACCGACAGCGTATTCAGCAGGAAGATCAGCACGAGGAAACCCGCGCCCCACCAGATGCCGGGTATGGTCGGAAACCAGTAGCGCATCACGATCTGCGCGGCGACCAGCTCGATCGCGATCGTCACGGCCCAGCTGTACCAGTAGGTCCAGCCGAGCGCGACGCCGAAGCCTTCGTCGACGTACTTCTCGCCGTAGATCGCGAACGAGCCCGATACCGGCATCAGCGCGGCCATCTCGCCCAGGCCCGTGACGACGAAGTACACCATCATCCCGATCGCGATATACGCGGCGATTGCCCCGCCCGGCCCCGCCTGCGCGACCGACGCACCCGACGCGACGAACAACCCCGTGCCGATCGAGCCGCCGATCGCGATCATCGCGATGTGGCGGCCCTGCAGACGCCGCTTGAGCGTCGTTCCGGACGGTGCGGCCGTCTCCGCCGCCGCTTGCAAAGCATCCATAGTGTTCATCCTGGTTCGATTGGAGCCTGACGATTTGATTCGGAATGCAGATCGTTAGCCCCGGTCATTCGCGTCGAAACCGGCCTGCCCCGGCCGGCCGCATCACACGATGCTGCGCTTGATCGCCTGCAGTTCGGCCGTCGTCACGATCTTCTCGATCCGGAAACGCGGGCTTTCCAGCCATGCGTTCGCGATTCGCCGGTACTCGTCGAGATCCTCGCACGCGAGCCGCACGAGAAAATCGAACGTGCCGCTGACGAGCCAGCAATCGAGCACGGCCGGATTCGCTCGCATGTCGTCCTCGAACGGCGCCTGCGAACGCCCGTGGTCGGCCAGCGTGACCTGCGCGATCACGACGATCGGCTTGGTCGCGCGCGGCGCCTTGATCACCGCGCGGTACCCTTCGATCACCCCAAGCGCCTCGAGCCGCTCCACGCGCGCCTGGCACGGCCGCGGCGTGAGGTTCACGAGCTCGGACAGCTTCCGGTAGGAAATCCGCCCGTCGGTGCGCAGGATGTCGAGGATCCGGAGATCGATCTTGTCGAGCTGCATCTTCTTGTCGGTCATCCGCGTTCGCTCCGGTCGGGTCGTGGCTGGTGCGCGGAACGTCTCCTGTTCCGCGCGGGGGCCACATTATCCGGCCGAAGCGGCCGCGCGCCAATCGGCTAGAACCGCAGCGACAGGCAGGTCAGGCCGCCGTCCATCTTGCGGAACTCGCTCGTATCGATCACGTGCAGCGGCAACCCGAGCGACGCGATCGCGTCGTGCACGCGCGGGTAGCCGGCCGGGGTGATCAGCGTGCCGTTCACGCGCAGCGTGTTGCCCGCGTATTCGTCGGCGGCCGAGATCGCGATCCGGCGATAGTCGGCGAAGGCCGGATGCGCGGCCAGCGCTTCGGTCACGAGCAGCGTGTCGTCGCCGAGCGCGTTGACGACCGACTTGAGATGCAGGCCGGCGCCCACCGGCACCGCGACGACCGAATAGTCGTAGCGCGACACGAGCGATTCGAATGCGGCGATACCATCGGCGTCGGTGCGGCCCGTCAGGCCGATGTAGAAGCGCTTGCCGACCTGCATCACGTCGCCGCCGTCGAGACGGCCGTCCTGCATCGGCAGCAGGTCGCGATGCGCGGCCAGCGCCGCTTCGATATGCACCGTCTCGCCCCGCCGCGCCGGCGCACCAGGGCGCGTGATCACCGCGAATTCGGGCGTCACGACCGCGGTGTCCTCCACGAAGTGCGAATCGGGAAAGGCCTCCAGCGGCGGCAGTTCGGTCAGCGCGACGCCGAGCATGCGCAGCGCTTCGCAGTATGCGTGGAACTGGGTGAGCGTCTTGTCGTAATCGGGCGCGCCGAGTTCGGCCGTGGTCAGGCCCGCGCCACAGGACGGCGCGGGACGGCGAACGATCGCTTGCGTGAATTGCATCGACTCCTCCATGGTCAGCGCCACACCCGTGCTTCACACGGGGCGGCTGCGTTGTGTCCGGACCATTATCGGAAGCCAAATTGCGCAATTCGCGTCGATTTCGGCTGCGCCGACAGCCGATTGCGTCGAATTGCACGCGTCACGCAGCGGATTCGGCAGCCCGCCGTTCGCCGCCCGGCGACCCGCCGCTTTCACGTGCGGTGCGCTTGCTATACGCCCGCCCCGAACCCCATCTGCGAACGGCCGAGCGCCGTGAGATCGCCCTCCCCGCCGCGCCCGTCGAATTCGACCTCGAAATGATCGGCCGGGAAATCGGGCGGGCTCTCGCCGCGCAGGAACGCAGCGCGCTGGCGCTGCAGGTACGCGTCGTTCTTCGCGCAACCGGGCGCGGCCGCGATGTACATCACGTTGCTGTCGCCGCTGCCGCGGTGCGCATCCTCGACCGCGTGCACGACGTCGCCGTGCCAGAACACCGCGTCGCCCGGCTCCATGTGCGGGATCGGCACCAGCGCGTCGAGCAGCAGCGCGTGCCATTCGGGCCGGATCGACAGCGCGCGGCCCGGGCGCGCGCCGCACAGGTCGTCGTCGGCCACGTCGTCCTGCAGCGCCCGCAGGACGACGTAGGCCATCGCGTTCGCAACCGGGATCAACTGCAGCGTACCGTCGCCGGGCCCCTGCGGCGTCAGTGCGGTCCAGCCCTGGAACGTGCGGAACATCGAGCACACGGCCGGCGACGGAATCTCCTCGACATCGGGACGGAACGCCGCATCGAACGGGTCGTAGTCGCGCCAGCGGCCGGCCAGCACGTGACGGTAGACCTGCCGGAAATTCGCGCCAAGCCAGCGTTCGACCGAACCGCCGTCGACATGCGGTGACAGCCCGAGCGACGTCGAGCCGGGCGGGCGGCGGCGAATCCGGTCCGCATAGGCCGGCACCTGGTCGGGATCGAAGTGCGTGCGGCCGCCGTCCGCGTGCCGCCACAGGCGGTTCAGGAACACGCGCGCCCGGGTCAGTGCCGGTGACTGGCGCGCAGCCACCTGCGGCTTCGACCAGTAGACGCCGTAGATCTGCGGCTTGCCCGACGCGAGGTTGCCGAAATAGCGGTCCTCGGCACGTGCGTGCAACCGGTCGGTGAAGCGGTTCGCGTCCAGGTAGGCACCGATCTCGTCGTTCCAGTCGCGCGCCTGCCGGGGGTCGAACACGCCACGGATCACGACCGCGCCATGCGTGCGGATCGCGGCGATCGCGCGCGGATCGACCGTCCCGCCCGCTATGTCCGCGAACGGCACCACCGGAATGACGTCACGACCATGCGCATGCGCACGGCGAATCACGTCGACCTGCCGCGCGATATCGCCCTCCAGCTCGCGAAACGTGGCCGCATAACCGGGCAGGTCGGCGCGCAGCGCCCTTTTCGCGTCGCGAATCGCGGCAGGCAGGTCGTCAATCGTCAGTTGCATCGTGGTCTCCTCGCTGACAGGTGTCGTGATGTGCTGTCAGCGTACGGCCGGCACGCGACCTCGATTACCACTATCCGGCCAACTGTCGATACAATCCTGACAACCGTAGGTCACGCCGGGCGATGGCAGACCACGCACAGCTTGTTGCCGTCCGGATCGTGGAAATACGCGCCGTAGTAGTCGCGGTGATAGTGCGGCCGCAGGCCCGGCGGCCCTTCGCAGGTGCCGCCATGACGCAGCGCGAGCGCGTGGCAGCGATCGACGTGTGCGCGGGTCGGCGCATCGAACGCGATCGTGTGGCCATTGCCCGGTTCGGGCGCGCGGCCGTCGAGCGGGTGGCCGAAGAAGAACAGCGGCCGGTCGGCGTCGGCCGGCATCCAGCCCGACCAGCCGTCCGGCTCGCGGAATTTCAGGCGCAGCCCGAGTTCCGCGAACAGCGGCGCGTAGAAATCGTAGGCGCGCGAAGTATCGGTCACCCCCACGCAAACATGTGAAAACATGGCATCGCTCCTTCGTGACGATCGCTCACGATCATGCCACGGCGCGATGCCGGCTCCCTCCGGAGGCCGCGATGAAACCGCAGTACGAGCACGTGACGTTCGCCTCCGGCTGTTCGATCCGCATATATCACCGTCAGCTCGCGCGCATTCCATTCGAATGGCATCGCCATCCCGAATACGAGCTGACGCTGACGCTCAACAGCCGTGGCCGGCGCTTCATCGGCGATCACGTCGCGCACTACGCGGACGATGACCTGGTGCTCGTGCCGCCCAACCTGCCGCATACCTGGTCGTCGAATGCACGCATCGATCGCGATGCCCCCGAAGTCGCGCTCGTCATCTGGTTCGACGGCGACTGGGCGCGGCGTCTGGCCGACTGTTGCCCCGAATACGCAGCGCTGCGCTCGCTGCTGCGGCGTGCCTCACCGGGCCTGCGCTTCGACACCGACGCGGCCCGTGCGATGCGCGCACGGCTGCCGCAGTTGCTCGATCCGTCGCCACGCACACGGCTCGCGGCCGCACTCGACACGCTCGCCGATCTCGCGGAAGCCGGCGGTGAACCGCTCGCCACCGCGCATGCATACGACCGGGCCGACGGTACGACACCGCCCGCCAACGTCGCCGCCCCCGAAGCCGAACGCCTCGACCGCGTGCTCGACGCGATCGACCGGCACTTCCACGAACCGTTGCGCATCGACGCGCTCGCCGCCACCGCGCACATGTCCGAACGCACCTTGCAGCGCCTGTTTGTCCGGCACCTTGGCGAAAGCGTCGGCCGCTACGTGCAGCGGCTGCGGCTCGCGCACGCGTGCCGTCATCTCGTCGGCACCGACTGGCCGATCGCGACCGTGGCTGCGCGCTGCGGCATTCCGAATGCCGCGAACTTCAATCGCCAGTTCCTCGCCGCACGCGGGATGACGCCCGGCGCATACCGGCAATTCTTCGTGCAGCACGGCCACGCGCCCGATCACGACGCGCCCGCACTCGACACGCGCCCGCCGTCGCTGGAACGCCGCGCGGGCCCGAGCGAAGTTCGGCCGCACAAATGAAAACACCCCGACGGGATGACCCGTCGGGGTGTCGTGGCGTTGCGATCGCCTGACGCGAGCGGCCTGCCGGCCGTTCGCGCCGCGCACGACTTAACGTGCGTCGAGCGGCTTCGCTTCGCGCGGCGTATCGCCGATGAACAGCTGACGCGGACGGCCGATCTTCTGTTCCGGATCGCCGATCATTTCGTTCCACTGTGCGATCCAGCCGACCGTACGTGCCATCGCGAAGATACACGTGAACATCGACGTCGGGATGCCCAGCGCGCGCTGGACGATGCCCGAGTAGAAGTCGACGTTCGGGTACAGCTTGCGCGACACGAAGTATTCGTCTTCCAGCGCGATCTTCTCGAGCTGCATCGCGAGCTTGAACAGCGGGTCGTCGTGCAGGCCCAGTTCGTTCAGCACTTCGTAGCACGTTTCGCGCATCAGCTTCGCACGCGGGTCGTAGTTCTTGTACACGCGGTGACCGAAGCCCATCAGCTTCACGCCCGAATTCTTGTCCTTCACCTGCTTGATGAATTCGGGGATGTTGTCCGGCGAACCGATCTGCTCGAGCATGTTCAGCGCGGCTTCGTTCGCACCACCGTGCGCCGGGCCCCACAGACAGGCGATACCGGCAGCGATACACGCGAACGGGTTCGCGCCCGACGAGCCGGCCAGACGGACGGTCGACGTCGATGCGTTCTGTTCGTGGTCGGCGTGCAGGATCAGGATACGGTCGAGTGCGCGAACGAGCACGTCGTTGACCTTGTACTCTTCGCACGGGTTCGAGAACATCATGTGCATGAAGTTCGCGCTGTACGACAGCGAGTTCTTCGGATACACGAACGGCTGGCCGATGCTGTACTTGTACGCCATCGCGACGAGCGTCGGCAGCTTCGCGATCATGCGGATCGCCGACACTTCACGGTGACGCGGATCGTTGATGTCGAGCGAATCGTGGTAGAACGCCGACAGCGCGCCGACTGCGGCGACGAGGATCGCCATCGGGTGTGCGTCGCGACGGAAGCCACGGAAGAAGAAGTGCATCTGCTCGTGCACCATCGTGTGCTTCGTGACGGTGTCGACGAACTCCTTCTTTTGCGCTGCGTTCGGCAGCTCGCCCTTCAGCAGCAGGTAGCAGCTTTCGAGGAAATCCGCGTTTTGCGCGAGGTTGTCGATCGGGTAGCCGCGGTACAGCAGCTCGCCCTTGTCGCCGTCGATGTACGTGATCGCCGAATTACAAGCTGCCGTCGACATGAAGCCCGGGTCGTACGTGAACTTGCCGGTCTGGCCGTACAGCTTGCGGATGTCGATCACGTCCGGGCCCATCGTGCCCTTGTAGATCGGCAGTTCGACGCTCGGCGAGTTGTCGCTGAACGATAGCGTGGCTTTAACATCAGACGGAGTCATGGCACATCCTCAATCGAAATAAAGAAACGGGATTCGATAACGGGCACAGCGTGTTACGCGTTGGCGTTACACGTTGCGCAGCATCTCCAACAGCCGGTGAATATCCGGGCTGTCTAGGTCGCCTTCTGGTTCCTTGCGCGCGAGGAGCAAGTCCATCAGGTCGTTGTCGCTCAGATCGAGCAGGCGCGACAACGCGCCTACGTCTGCATCGGTGAGGTCATGCTCGTATCTGCTGAAGAAACGCTCGAAAATGATGTCGTTCTCCAGCAGACCCCGCCGCGCACGCCAGCGGAGGCGTGCGCGACGGTGCGGGTCGGATTGATGCGAATCGCTCATCTCGACCTTAAACAGCGCGGCGAACCATCAGTTCCTTGATCTTGCCGATCGCCTTCGTCGGGTTCAGGCCCTTCGGGCAAACGTCGACGCAGTTCATGATCGTATGGCAACGGAACAGACGGTACGGGTCTTCCAGGTTGTCGAGACGCTCGCCGGTAGCCGTGTCGCGGCTGTCCGCGATGAAGCGGTAAGCCTGCAGCAGGCCGGCCGGGCCGACGAACTTGTCCGGGTTCCACCAGAAGCTCGGGCACGACGTCGAGCAGCTCGCACACAGAATGCACTCGTACACGCCGTCGAGCTCGTCGCGCTCTTCCGGCGACTGGAGGCGTTCCTTCTCCGGCGGCGGCGCGTCGTTGATCAGGTACGGCTTGATCGAGTGGTACTGGTTGAAGAAGTGCGTCATGTCGACGATCAGGTCACGCACGACGGGCAGGCCCGGCAGCGGACGCAGCACGATCTTCTGCGGCAGGTCGTTCAGGTTCGTCAGGCACGCGAGACCGTTCTTGCCGTTGATGTTCATCGCGTCCGAACCGCACACGCCTTCACGGCACGAACGGCGGAACGACAGCGTCTCGTCCACGGCCTTCAGCTTGACCAGTGCGTCGAGCAGCATGCGCTCGTGCTCGAGCTCCAGCTCGTACGTCTGCATGCGCGGCGCTGCGTCCTTGTCCGGATCGTAGCGGTAGACTTCAAAAATGCGTTTTGCCATTTCGGATTCCTTTGACTCGGCTTAGAACGTGCGCGGCTTCGGCGGCACGGATTCGACCGTCAGCGGCTTCATTTGAACCGGCTTGTAGTCGAGGCGATCGCCTTCGCTGTACCACAGCGTGTGGCGCAGCCAGTTCTCGTCGTCGCGGTGTTCGTAGTCGCTGTGGGCGTGTGCGCCACGGCTTTCCTTGCGAGCTTCCGCCGACACCATCGTTGCGCGAGCAACTTCGATCAGGTTCTCCAGCTCGAGCGCTTCGACGCGCGCGGTGTTGAACACCTTCGACTTGTCCTTCAGGTGGATGTTTTCCACGCGTGCCTTCAGGCCGGCCATCTGGTCGACGCCTTCCTTCAGCAGTTCCGACGTGCGGAACACGCCTGCGTGCTTCTGCATCGTCGAGCGGATGTCGTTCGCGACGTCCTGCGTGTATTCACCCGAGGTCGACTTGTCGAGCTTCGCCAGGCGTGCCAGCGAGAATTCGCCTGCATCGGCCGGCAGCGGCTTGTGTTCCTTCTGGTTCTTCACGTGCTCGACGATGTGGTTGCCGGCCGCACGGCCGAACACCACGAGGTCCAGCAGCGAGTTCGTGCCGAGGCGGTTCGCGCCGTGCACGGACACGCACGAGCATTCGCCCACTGCGTAGAAACCGTTGACCGGATCCTTGTGACCGCCGCGCGTCGTGCCGACGACCTGACCGTGGATGTTGGTCGGGATGCCGCCCATCTGGTAGTGGATCGTCGGGACGACCGGGATCGGCTCCTTGATCGCGTCGACGTTCGCGAACTTCAGCGCGATTTCGCGGATCGACGGCAGACGCTTCATGATCGTCTCGGCGCCGATGTGCGACAGGTCGAGCAGCACGTGATCCTTGTTCGGACCCACGCCGCGGCCTTCCTTGATTTCCTGGTCCATCGAACGCGACACGAAGTCACGCGGCGCCAGATCCTTCAGCGTCGGTGCATAGCGCTCCATGAAGCGCTCGCCGTTCGCGTTGCGCAGGATACCGCCTTCGCCGCGCACGCCTTCGGTGATCAGCACGCCCGCGCCGGCCACGCCGGTCGGGTGGAACTGCCAGAACTCCATGTCCTGCAGCGCGATGCCCGAACGCGCCGCCATGCCGAGGCCGTCGCCGGTGTTGATGAACGCGTTGGTCGATGCCGCGAAGATCCGGCCTGCGCCCCCCGTCGCGAACAGCGTCGTCTTGCCTTCCATGATGTAGACGTCGCCCGTCTCCATCTCGAGGGCCGTCACGCCGAGCACGTCGCCTTCCGCGTCGCGGATCAGGTCGAGCGCCATCCATTCGACGAAGAACTGCGTCTTCGCTTCGACGTTCTGCTGGTACAGCGTGTGCAGCAGCGCATGACCGGTACGGTCGGCGGCCGCGCAGGCGCGCTGGACCGGCTTCTCGCCGTAGTTCGCGGTGTGGCCGCCGAACGGGCGCTGGTAGATCGTGCCGTCCGCGTTACGGTCGAACGGCATGCCGAAGTGCTCGAGTTCGTACACGACGTTCGGCGCTTCGCGGCACATGAACTCGATCGCGTCCTGGTCGCCGAGCCAGTCGGAACCCTTGATCGTGTCGTAGAAGTGGTAGTGCCAGTTGTCTTCGCTCATGTTGCCGAGCGACGCGCCGATACCGCCCTGCGCGGCCACCGTGTGCGAACGGGTCGGGAACACCTTCGACAGCACGCCGACCGACAGGCCCGCGCGCGACAGTTGCAGCGCCGCGCGCAAGCCGGAGCCGCCTGCGCCGACGATCACGACGTCAAACTTGCGGCGCGGGAGGGAAGTTTTGATTGCAGCCATTCTTTACACTCTCCAGAGAATCTGCGCGGCGTAGCCCGCACATGCGAGCAGCCAGACGATGGTCAGCGATTGCAGCAGCAGGCGCACACCGACGGGCTTCACGTAGTCCATCCAGATGTCGCGCACGCCGACCCATGCGTGGTAGAAGAGGGAAAGCAGCATCACGAAGGTCGCGAGCTTCATCCATTGCGCGGCGAAGATCGATGCCCAGCCTTCGTACGAAAAATCGTGCGCGCCGAAGAACAGGACGAGCAGAATGACCGTGTAGACCGCCATGATCGTGGCGGTGATGCGCTGCGCAAGCCAGTCGCGCAGGCCGTAGTGTGCGCCGACGACGAGGCGCTTCGAGCCGATTCGGTTATTGGCTGCCATTTTCTTAGAATGCTCCGAACAGTTTGAGTGCCATGGCGATCGTCAGCGCGATCGAGACGACAAAGACGACGATTGCCGTCCGCTTGCCGCCTTCCTTCGAGACGGCGTCGTGGTTGACGTCCATCAGCAGGTGGCGAATGCCGGCGCAGAAATGGTGGAAGAAGGCCCACGACAGTGCGAGGACGATCAGCTTGACGATGATGTTGGAGAGGAAAGCCTTGAAGACTTCGAAGCTGAGCTCGGACGTGAGGCTCTGGTCGAAGAGGAACAGCAGGAACGGCAGGAACAAGAACAGCAGCGCGCCGCTGACTCGATGGAGAATCGACAATATCGCCGCCGCGGGCATGCGATATTTCAACGTGATGTCGCCGATTCCGATGTTCCGGTATTCCGGCCTCGGCTTTCTTACTGCATCAGTCATGCTAGACCCCTACTATGTTGTCACACTAATCCGCGATTTTAGCGCCTTTTTATATCGCGCTGCAGCGAAAGTCTGCTCTGGATAGTTGCGCGAACAAGAACAAAGGCGGCCCGAAACGTGCTTCGCGAACGTGGGGAACGCGAACGCACTCGGCTTGAGCCGATACACCGTCAACTCAAGTCATTCTGATAGTAGTACCCGGTTGTGACATACCAGCCGCGACGCACTTCCACCGGCCGGTCTCCGTATGTATAGGACACGCGCTCGACCGACAGCAAAGGGAAACCTGCCGGCACGTGCAGCAGGTCGGCCACCGCCGGCTCCGCCGCCACCGCGCGGATCTTTTCCGTCGCGCGGATCATCCGCGTGCCGAACTCCGTCTCGAACATCGCGTAGAGCGGCCCCTTGTACTCGCTCAGCCGCTCGAACGTGAGCCCGCGGAACATCGCGCCCGGCAGCCAGATCTCGTCGAGCACCGTCACTTCGTTCTCGAACTCCAGCAGGCGGCGCACCTGCACGACGGGATCGGCCGGCTTCAGGTCGAGCTGCCGCGCGATCTCGGCCGGCGCACGCAGGCGGCGGCATTCGAGCAGGCGGCTCACGTGCGGATGCTCGGCACCGTCGTCGGCCAGCAGCCGCAGGAAGCGAAACTGCGCGCGATCTTCATTGTGCGTTGCAACAAAAGTACCCTTGCCCTGCCGCCGGACCACGAGGTTTTCGGCGGCCAGCTCGTCGATCGCCTTGCGGACGGTGCCCTGGCTGACCTTGTAGCGGGCCGCGAGCTCCACCTCGCTCGGGATGATCTCGCCCGGCTTCCACTCACCGGTTTCGAGACTTTGCGTGATCAATGACTTAATCTGCTGGTATAACGGGCTGAACGTCGGCGACGGAGCAGCCGCAGGCGAGGGTGCGGGATCGCTCGCGCCCGGCTGCCCTGGGCCGCCTGCGCCGGTCTGATTCGCGGTATTCGCCTGGTTCGATGTCATGGCGCGCATTTCATCACAAACCGCACTTTTAAGTCCACTCAATTTCCGCAAAACATCTGTCTTATATAAGACATATGATACCGTTTGACTTTGAGCCGGACGGCTCCTACACTCCGGGTCGAGCAAGGGTTCGCGGGTGCAAAAGCGCGTCCCCGGCTACGTGCCACGGCCGTCTCCAGGTTCACCGCGTCTGCCATCGCGAGTCCTCCGCCCTGCTTCAATGCAACACTCAGCACAACGCGCATAAAATGGCGTTTTCGCGAGTGTCCAACGCTTCACCCGTCCTGGAGATTTTCAATGGCTAAGCCCGCAAAGCGCGTTGCCGTCACCGGCGCCGCAGGTCAAATCGCTTACTCCCTGCTGTTCCGCATCGCGAACGGCGACCTGCTCGGCAAGGACCAGCCGGTCATCCTGCAACTGCTCGACCTCCCGCAAGCCCAAGCCGCCGTCAAAGGCGTCGTGATGGAACTCGACGATTGCGCGTTCCCGCTGCTCGCGGGCGTCGTGATCACCGACGATCCGAAGGTCGCATTCAAGGATGCCGACGTCGCACTGCTGGTCGGCGCACGTCCGCGCTCGAAGGGCATGGAGCGCAAGGACCTGCTGTCGGCAAACGCAGAAATCTTCACGGTCCAGGGCGCTGCGCTGAACGAAGTCGCGAGCCGCGACGTGAAGGTGCTGGTCGTCGGCAACCCGGCGAACACGAACGCCTACATCGCGATGAAGTCGGCACCGGATCTGCCGAAGAAGAACTTCACGGCCATGCTGCGCCTCGACCACAACCGCGCGCTGTCGCAACTCGCGGCGAAGTCGGGCAAGCCGGTCGCATCGATCGAGAAGCTCGCCGTGTGGGGCAACCACTCGCCGACGATGTACCCCGACTTCCGCTTCGCGACCGCCGAAGGCGAATCGCTGCTGAAGCTGATCAACGACGACGTGTGGAACCGCGACACGTTCATCCCGACCGTCGGCAAGCGCGGCGCGGCGATCATCGAAGCGCGCGGCCTGTCGTCGGCAGCGTCGGCCGCGAACGCAGCGATCGACCACGTGCGTGACTGGGTCCTCGGCACGAACGGCAAGTGGGTCACGATGGGCATCCCGTCGGACGGCTCGTACGGCATCCCCGAAGACATCATCTACGGCGTGCCGGTCGTTTGCGAAAACGGCGAATACAAGCGCGTCGAAGGCCTGGAAATCGACGCGTTCTCGCGCGAGAAGATGGACGGCACACTGGCCGAGCTGCTCGAAGAGCGCGATGGCGTCGCCCACCTGCTGAAGAACTAAGCATATCGCACCTCGCCGGGCGGCCCTCGGGCAGCCCGGTTTCGGCCCGGGCCGGCATGCCGCCGGCCCGGCCGACCGATCCGATCCGCGCTCGTTTTGCCGCCCCGCGCCCGCCGCGCACCGGCCCAGAACGCGCCCGAATCCGATTTTCTCCACGTTGACCCGCTTCCCTGACGTAGACGAGATGGCCGCGCTCACTCCCGCACAAGTGCTGTACGACGGGGCGTCCCCGCCCGCGATCCTGCCCTGCTGCGATCACTACGCGGGCAGCGAAAAGCTGATGCGCAAGTCACTCGCGCTGCAGGCCGAGCTGGGCCCCGTGTTCGACATCACGCTCGACTGCGAAGACGGCGCCGCCGTCGGCCAGGAAGCCGCGCACGCGGCACTCGTCACCGAACTGCTCGGCAGCGACGAGAACCGCTTCGGCCGTGTCGGCGTCCGCATCCACGATTTTTCCCATCCGCACTGGCGCGACGACGTGCGCATCGTGCTGCGCACATCGCGTGCCCCCGCCTACATCACGCTCCCGAAGATCGCGAGCGCCGCCGATGCCGCCGAAATGACCGCGTTCATCGAAGGCACGCGCCGCGAGCTCGGCATCGCGCAGCCGATTCCCGTCGACGTACTCGTCGAGACGCACGGCGCGCTCGCGCAGGCGGCCGCCCTCGCCGCGCTGCCGACGGTCGGCACGCTGAGCTTCGGGCTGATGGATTTCGTCTCCGCGCACCATGGCGCGATTCCCGATTCCGCGATGCGCTCGCCCGGCCAGTTCGAGCATCCGCTCGTGCGCCGCGCGAAGCTGGAAATCGCCGCGGCCTGCCACGCGCACGGCAAGACACCGTCGCACAACGTGACGACCGAGGTGCGCGACATGGGCGTCGTCGCCGGCGATGCACGCCGCGCGCGCGACGAATTCGCGTTCACGCGGATGTGGAGCATCCACCCCGCGCAGATCCGCCCGATCGTCGACGCATTCGCGCCGCGCACCGACGAGGTCGCGCTGGCCGCCGAGATCCTGCTGGCCGCGCAGGCCGCCGACTGGGGCCCGACACGCCATGGTGATACGCTGCACGATCGCGCGAGTTACCGCTATTACTGGTCGGTGCTGCGCCGCGCACGGGCCACCGGCCAGCCCGTGCCGGCCGAGGCCGCGCCGCTGTTCGGCCCCGCCGCCGAGGGCAGCGTGCCGTAAGCGCGCGCCGCCGGCCGATACACGAGTTTCATGCATTCGACGACGCGCGAACCGGATAGAGGTTTGCGAAACGACAAAAAACGTAACGGAGCCCGAAAACCTGATATACACGCGGCCAAATAGGTGAAAATAGCGGCCGCTGCGCGCTTTCGGGGCGCGTGCAGTTTCAAACCGGCCGGCAGTTTCGATTGCCGGCCCTTGTCAACTGATTATCGAAAGGTTCTGACTCCATGAAGAAACTCCTGATCGCTACCGCTATCGGCGCCTTGTCCGCCACGATGCTGGTGTCGGCTCCGAGCGCGTTCGCCCAGGGTACGGCCACCACGACCGCGAAGAAGGCAACGGCCAAGCGCCCGGCGCCGGCCAAGCGCATCATCCCGCGCAGCAAGAAGGCGCAGGCACGCGCAGCAGCCAAGGTCGATCCGGTACCGGACGGCGCGGTCAAGTGGTCCTGCAAGGAAGGCCTGTCGTTCGATCTCGCCGGTGACATGAAGCGCGACCAGGTCGTCACGGTTCACTGGGCGAAGAAGAACTACAAGCTGCCGCGTCAGGCCACGACGACGGGCGCCGACACGTTCTACGATCCGGCAGCAGGCTTCAAGCTGGTCGTGATCCCGACCAAGGCGATGCTGTTCTCCGACGCGAACGGCGGCGAACGCCTCGCGGACGAATGCGTGACGCCGGAAATGGCGCAAGGCACGCCGGCACCGACGCAGTCGAACGAGCTGAAGCCGGCAACGAACTAAGCGCGTTCCCATCGGCCCCTCGATGTCCGCCCCGGTCTCCAACGTCCGCCCTGCTCCGGATACGGTACTCGTCGATATCGTCGACTACGTGCTGAATGCCGGCATCGACAGCGCGCTCGCGCTGGAGACGGCGCGTCATTGCCTGATCGACACGCTCGGATGCGGACTCGAGGCGCTGTCCTACCCTGCCTGCACCAAGCTGCTCGGCCCCGTCGTGCCCGGCACGATCGTGCCGAACGGCGCGAAGGTGCCCGGCACGTCCTTCCAGCTCGATCCCGTCCAGGCCGCCTTCGGCATCGGCGCGATGATCCGCTGGCTGGACTTCAACGACACCTGGCTCGCCGCCGAATGGGGTCATCCGTCCGACAATCTCGGCGGGATCCTGGCGACGGCCGACTGGCTCTCCCGCACGGCCCGCGCGGCCGGCCGGAAGCCGCTCACGGTGCGCGACGTGCTGGTCGCGATGATCCAGGCCCACGAGATCCAGGGCTGCCTCGCGCTCGAGAATTCGTTCAATGCGGTCGGGCTCGACCACGTGCTGCTCGTGAAGGTCGCGTCTACCGCCGTCGTCGGCCGGCTGCTCGGGCTCACGCGCGACGAGCTGGTCAACGCGGTATCCAACGCGTTCATCGACGGTCACGCGCTGCGCACCTACCGCCACGCGCCGAACACGGGCTCGCGCAAGTCATGGGCGGCCGGCGACGCCACGTCCCGCGCGGTGCGCCTCGCGCTGATCGCGAAAACGGGTGAAATGGGCTACCCGTCGGCGCTCACGGCCAGGACCTGGGGCTTCTACGACGTGCTGTTCGACGGCAAGCCATTCCGCTTCCAGCGCCCGTACGGCACGTACGTGATGGAAAACGTGCTGTTCAAGATCGCGTTCCCCGCGGAATTTCACGCGCAAACGGCCGCCGAGGCCGCGCTGCAGCTGCACGCGCAGCTCGCCGCCGCGGGCCGCACGACGGACGACATCAGCCGGATCACGATCCGCACGCACGCGGCCGCGATCCGCATCATCGACAAGCAGGGCCCGCTCGCCAATCCGGCCGACCGCGACCACTGCATCCAGTACATGGTCGCCGTGCCGCTGCTGTTCGGCCGGCTGACCGCGGCCGACTACGAAGATTCGGCCGCCGCCGATCCCCGCATCGACGCGTTGCGCGCGAAAACCGTGTGCGTCGAGGATCCGCAGTTCACGAAGGATTATCACGACCCGGACAAGCGCTCGATCGCGAATGCGCTGACGATCGAGTTCACGGACGGGTCGAAGCTTGCCGAGGTGGCGGTCGAATACCCGCTCGGCCATCGGCGGCGCCGGACGGAAGGCGTCCCGCTCCTGGTCGAGAAGTTCAGGACCAACCTTGCCCGCCGCTTTCCGGCCAAGCAGCAACAAGCGATTCTCGACGTGTCGCTGGACCAGGCAAAGCTCGAAGCGATGCCGGTCGATGAGTACGTCGACTTGTATGTGATATAGCCGTCATCTACAGGACACGTAGTTTCCTAGCCTTAAACCCAGGAAAATCACCATGGCCCACAATCTCCACAAGACCCTCAAGGAATTCGACAGCGGTTCCGGCAAAGGCAAGTTCTACTCGCTGCCGCAGCTCGGCAAGGAACTGAAGACGAAGATCGAACGCCTGCCGGTGTCGATCCGTATCGTCCTCGAGTCCGTGCTGCGCAACTACGACGGCAAGAAGATCACCGAAGAGCACATCCAGCAGCTCGCGAACTGGAAGCCGAACGACAAGCGCGTCGACGAGATTCCGTTCGTCGTGTCGCGCGTCGTGCTGCAGGACTTCACGGGCGTGCCGCTGCTCGCCGACATCGCGGCCATGCGCGGCGTCGCCGAGCGCACGGGCAAGAACCCGAAGAAGATCGAGCCGCTGGTCCCGGTCGATCTCGTCGTCGACCACTCGGTGCAGATCGACTACTTCCGCCAAAAGGACGCGCTCGACCTGAACATGAAACTGGAATTCCAGCGCAACAACGAGCGCTACCAGTTCATGAAGTGGGGCATGCAGGCGTTCGACACGTTCAAGGTCGTGCCGCCGGGCGTGGGCATCGTCCACCAGGTGAACCTGGAATACCTCGCGCGCGGCGTCCACAAGAAGGCGGACGGCGGCGACACCGTGTACTACCCGGACACCCTCGTCGGCACGGACAGCCACACGACGATGATCAACGGCATCGGCGTGGTCGGCTGGGGCGTGGGCGGCATCGAGGCTGAAGCCGGCATGCTCGGTCAGCCGGTGTACTTCCTGACGCCGGACGTCGTCGGCGTCGAGCTGAAGGGCAAGCTGCGCGAAGGCGTGACGGCCACCGACCTGGTGCTGACGATCACCGAAATGCTGCGCAAGGAGAAGGTCGTCGGCAAGTTCGTCGAATTCTTCGGCGAAGGCACGAAGTCTCTGTCGCTGCCGGACCGCGCGACGATCGGCAACATGGCGCCGGAATACGGTGCGACGATGGGCTTCTTCCCGGTCGACGAAAAGACGATCGAGTACTTCGAAGGCACGGGCCGCACGAAGGCCGAAATCGCCGCGTTCGAAAACTACTTCAAGGCGCAGAAGCTGTTCGGCATCCCGAAGGCCGGCGACATCGACTACACGAAGGTCGTCACGCTCGATCTGACGACGGTCGCGCCGTCGCTGGCCGGCCCGAAGCGCCCGCAGGACCGCATCGAGATCGGCCACGTCAAGTCGACGTTCACCGACCTGTTCTCGAAGCCGGTCGCGGAAAACGGCTTCGCGAAGAAGGCGGAAGACCTCGGCGCGCAATACACGACGAGCAACGGCGTCGACGTGAAGAACGGCGACATCCTGATCGCCGCGATCACGTCGTGCACGAACACGTCGAACCCGAGCGTGCTGCTGGCCGCCGGCCTGCTCGCGAAGAAGGCGGTCGAGGCCGGCCTCACGGTCGATCCGAAGATCAAGACCTCGCTCGCGCCGGGATCGCGCATCGTCACCGAGTACCTGACGAAGACGGGCCTGCTGCCCTACCTGTCGAAGCTCGGTTTCGAAGTCGCGGCCTACGGCTGCACGACCTGTATCGGCAACGCGGGCGACCTGACGCCGGAGCTGAACGAAGCGATCACGAAGAACGACATCGTCGCGGCGGCCGTGCTGTCGGGCAACCGTAACTTCGAAGCACGTATCCACCCGAACATCCGCGCGAACTTCCTCGCGTCGCCGCCGCTGGTCGTCGCCTACGCGATCGCCGGCAACATCACGCGCGACCTGATGACCGAGCCGGTCGGCAAGGGCAAGGGCGGCCGCGACATCTACCTCGGCGACATCTGGCCGACGAGCGAAGAAATCCACGCGCTGCTCAAGTTCGCGCTCGACCCGAAGAAGTTCGAGGACAACTACTCGAAGCTGACCAAGAAGGGCGACCTCTGGAGCAAGATCGAGGGCGAATCGGGCCAGGTCTACGACTGGCCGAAGTCGACGTACATCGCCGAGCCGCCGTTCTTCGGCAACGACTTCTCGATGGAACCGGCTGCATCGATCCCGACGGTCAAGGGCGCGCGCGCACTGGGTATCTTCGGTGACTCGGTCACGACCGACCACATCAGCCCGGCAGGCTCGATCAAGGAAGACTCGCCGGCCGGCAAGTGGCTGAAGGAGAACGGAGTGCAGAAGGCCGACTTCAACAGCTACGGCTCGCGCCGCGGCAACCACGACGTGATGATGCGCGGCACGTTCGCGAACGTCCGGATCAAGAACCTGATGATCCCGGCGAAGGCAGACGGCACGCGCGTCGAAGGCGGCCTGACGATCCACCAGCCGAGCGGCGAACAGCAGTCGATCTACGACGCGGCGATGCAGTACGTCGCAGCCGACACGCCGACCGTCGTGTTCGCGGGCGAAGAGTACGGCACGGGCTCGTCGCGCGACTGGGCCGCGAAGGGCACGCAACTGCTCGGCGTGAAGGCCGTGATCGCACGCAGCTTCGAGCGCATCCACCGCTCGAACCTGGTCGGCATGGGCGTGCTGCCGCTGCAGTTCAAGGGCTCGGACAGCGTCCAGTCGCTCGGCATCACCGGTGAAGAAACGTACGACATCGAAGGCCTCGGCGACGACTTCAAGCCGCAGCAGGACGTCACGCTCGTGATCCACCGCAAGAACGGCGAATCGCAGCGCGTGCAGGTGCTGCTGCGCATCGATACGCCGATCGAAGTCGACTACTACAAGCACGGCGGGATCCTGCCGTTCGTGCTGCGCTCGCTGCTCGCAGCGTAAGCCCTGCACCTTGCAGGTGCCGCAGCCGCCTCGCGGGCGGTTGCGGCCGATTTGGATGCCCGACCTCGTGTCGGGCATTTTTTTGCCTGCGCTACGCCGCGTGACCGGTCGTGCGGCGCGTCATGCTGCCTTGCCGGCCCGCGCCTTCGTGCCTGGGCCCGCTCGCCGCGCGTTCTTCTTCAGATGCGTGCGGTTGTATTCGATCGCCGCGCGCACGAGGTTCTTCAACGCCCGCTTGTCGATCCGGTCGCCTTCGAAAAAATCGATCGCGCGTCGCGCATTGCCGTCGAGGCCGTCGTTGAACAGCTTGTCGGGATCAGGGAGCTGCGCGCCGTGCATGAAGGTCAGCTTCACCTTGCCCTTGTGCGCGTTCGCGACCGCGATCATCCCGTCGCATTCCCACACGGGGCTGCCCATCCATTTCCATTCCTCGACGATGCCGTCGTCGGACGCGAGGATGGTCTGGCGCAGATCGGCGAAGGTCTTGCCGCGCCAGTCGGCGATGCCGGCAATCAGCGCGTCGATGCGCGCCGACGGCGTGAGGTCCGTTGTGCTCATGCGCGGGCCTCCGTGCCTTCGTCCGGGCGCGCCAGCACCTGTTCGAGCGACTCGAAGAACCGGACCCAGCCATGCTGCGCGCCGCGGTACGCCTGTTCCTGACCCGCGCGGAAGCCGACCTGCTCCATGCGCAGGTGCGTACCGGCCGCCGTCGGCGTAAGCGTCCACGTGACGACGCTTTCGAGGCCGTACGCGGCCCACGTGTAGGACAGCGTGCGCGGCGGTTCGATCGCCAGCACCGTGCAGTCGACCGAGCCCCAGTCCGCGCGGAAGCTGAAGGCGCGGCTCGCGACGGGCTCGAAGTCGCTCTTCATCAGCCACGCCTCGATCAGGTGCGGCTGCGTGAGCGCGCGCCAGATCTTCTCCGGCGGATGAGGCAGTTCCCGTTCGACGACGACGGAGCGCGTTTCGGTAGTGGCCTGGTTCATTACTGATCCATCCTTTTCAGAAGATCTTCGAGGGCATCGAACCGGTTCTGCCAGAAGCCGGCCATCTGGCTCGTCCAGTCGATCAACGGGGCCAGCGCTTGAGGCTGCGCGCTGTAGTGCGTCTGCCGGCCTTCGTGACGGTCATTCACGAGCCCGGCCTGCTTCAGGACACCGAGGTGCTTCGACACGGCCGGCTGCGAGACGCCCGCATGGGCCGTCAGCGCGGCTACCGTCAGCTCGCCCTCCTCGCACAGCCGCTCGAAAAGCGCGCGGCGCGTCGGATCGGCAAGCGTCCGGAAAAGCATGTCGTGAGCGTTCTGCATATCGTCCAAAATCCATAACCCGATGGTTATGGATTAAAGCATATCCGCTGATCGACACGCGTCAAGGCGGAATTTCGCGAACGACGCCGCGCGAACTTGCGCGGGCCGGCTGTCCGCCTCGCCGGGGTGTCCATGCCCCCGAATTCGAGCCTTTCCTCTAATCCGCAAATGCCGCATGCGATCCGAAAGACACCCGCAAGACTGCCGGAAGCACCGTTCCACAGTTCGGGAAACGTTTGCGATCGACCGACCCCTTTCTTGTGCACACGCGCATCCGTTCCTGCCGGGTCGCTGCGTTTGACCACATAGTGCGACGCGGCACGCAACAACGACTGGTCGCGCGCGATGCGCTCACGCGGCGATCCGCTCCGTGATCGCGCACGTTTCGATGCCGCGACGAGCAACTCGTGCGTGCGAACGTCGCGCGTGGCCGCGCTGTCGTGCCGCGAACCGGTTCCGTTCGCTGTGCTCACCATCGCACGCGCTTCCGGCAACCCGCCTGCATCCGCACGCGCCGATGTCAGAACTGACAGCTGTGGAAAATGGCAGCTACCCGAACGACACCGACGCCCTACGCTCGTCACCGCTCGCGGCCCCACAAGGGCCGGGGGTTCCAGTAACGTCGCCTCTCCTAAAAAAGGACTCCCGATGAAAAGGAACACCTGGTTTGCCCTTCCCCTTCCGTCGCCCCGCCGCCTCGCGTGCGTGGCACCGTTCGTGTTCGCCGCCGCCGCGGCGCATGCGACGACGGATTGGGTCGATACGCATACGAAGGCCTTTCTGACCGGCCCGCAGTTGATGGCGCGCAGTGCGGCGCCGTCGCTCGAACTGGCAGGCGGTGAAACGACCAACGTCGTCGTCAGCCTGAAGCTGCGCAACGCCGCGCAGCTCAAGCAACTGGCGCGCGACGTGAACCGGCCCGGCAGCGCGCATTACCGCCAGTACCTCACGCACGAGCAGTTCCTCGCCAACTACGCGCCGACCGATGCGCAGGTCAAGTCGGTCGTCGACTATCTGCACAAGAGCGGCTTCGTGAACGTCGAGGTTGCGCCGAACCGCCTGCTGGTTTCCGCCAGCGGCACGGCCGCCACGGTGAAGACCGCGTTCAACACGTCGCTCGTGCACTTCGAGTACGCGGGTCGCTCGGGCTTCGCGAACACGTCGACTGCGCAGGTGCCGCGCGCGCTCGGCGACGTCGTCGGCTCGGTGCTCGGGCTGCAGAGCGTCGCACGGGCGCGGCCGCTGCTGCGCATCGGCAATGTGTCGAAGCCGCAAGCGCTCGCGGCCGGCACGGCGACCGGCCACTATCCGAAGGAATTCCCGGGCCTCTACAACGCGACCGGCGTGCCGACCGCGGCCGGCGTGACCGTCGGCATCATCACGATCGGCGGCGTGTCGCAGACGCTGCAGGACCTGAAGCAGTTCACGTCGAGCAACGGCTACGGCGCGGTCACGACGCAGACCATCAAGACCAACGGCTCGGGCGGCAGCTACACCGACGACCAGGACGGCCAGGGCGAGTGGGATCTCGACAGCCAGTCGATCGTCGGCTCGGCCGGCGGCCAGGTCGGCAAGCTCGTGTTCTACATGGCCGACCTCAATGCGAGCGGCAACACGGGCCTCACGCAGGCGTTCAACCGCGCCGTGTCGGACAACACCGCGAAGGTGATCAACGTGTCGCTCGGCTGGTGCGAGACCGATGCGAACGCGGACGGCACGATCGACGCCGAGGAGCAGATCTTCACGACCGCCGCGGCGCAAGGCCAGACGTTCTCCGTTTCGTCGGGCGACGAAGGCGTGTACGAGTGCAACAACCGCGGCTATCCGGACGGCTCGAACTACACCGTATCGTGGCCGGCATCGTCGCCGCACGTGCTCGCGATCGGCGGCACGACGCTCTACACGACGTCGTCGGGCGCGTTCTCGAACGAGACGGTGTGGAACGAAGGGCTCGACGGCAACGGCAAGCTGTGGGCGACGGGCGGCGGCGTCAGCACGATCCTGCCCGCGCCGTCGTGGCAGTCGGGCAGCAACCGCCAGTTGCCGGACGTCGCGTTCGACGCCGCGCAAAGCACCGGCGCGTACATCTACAACTACGGCCAGTTGCAGCAGATCGGCGGCACGAGCCTTGCCGCGCCGATCTTCACGGGTTTCTGGGCGCGCCTGCTCGCGGCGAACGGCACGGGCCTCGGTTTCCCGGCCGGTAACTTCTATGCGGACATTCCGTCGCATCCGTCGCTCGTGCGCTACGACGTGGTGTCGGGGAACAACGGCTATCAGGGGTATGGCTACAACGCAGGCACCGGCTGGGATTACACGACCGGCTTCGGCAGCCTGAACATCGCGAACCTCAACCAGCTGATCAAGTCGGGCGGGTTCTGAGCGAAGCGTGAAGGCCGGCGCGCGGCGGTGGTCGCCGCGCGCCGGCTTGTCTCTCCTACTCCGCAGCCGGCTCCTTCACGCGTTCCGACGCGGCCGGCACGCCCGCGCGATGCGACGGCGCAAACAGCCGCAACCCACTCGCGACGCTCGCCGCTCCGGCGAAACCCGCACCGAGCATCAACGCGAGCGTCGGCCCGTGGCGCCCCGCGATCCCGAACGACAATGCGACGAGCGCCGCGCCCGTCGCCTGCCCGATCAGCCGTGCGGTCGCGATGATCCCGCTCGCGCCGCCGCTGCGCTCGGGCGGCGCGCTCGACATCAGCGCCTTCAGGTTCGGCGACTGGAAGAAACCGAAGCCCGCGCCGCACAGCATCATCCGCCAGCCGATGTCGATGACGCCCGGCGCCGCCGGCAACGCGGCGAGCGACACCATACCCGCGCTCAGCAATGCCAGACCGATCGCCCCGAGCAGGCCCGGCGGATAGCGATCCGACAAGCGCCCCGCGATCGGCGCGGCGAGCGCGACGATCGCCGACCACGGCGTCATCAGGAACCCCGTCTCGACCGCGTTGCGATGCAGGACGGTTTCGAAATAGAACGGCAGCGACACGAACGCGAGCCCCTGCGCGGCGAACGCGCACACGGCGGTCAGCGCGGACAGCGTGAATACCGGCCGGCGAAACAGGTCGACCGGCAGCATCGGCGCCGGGTGCCCGGCCTGACGGCGGATCAGCAGCCAGCCGAAGATGAGCGCGACCGCCGCCGCCGCGAACACGATGGAAAGCGGCCCGCGCTGCGCGAATTCGCCGAGCGCGAAGATCAGCGACGCAAACGTGATCACGTTGAACAGCGCGGCGACCGGATCGAACACATGCTTGCCGCGCGCCGTCTGCGGCAGCGACGGAATCGCCACGGCAAGCGCGAACACGCCGAGCGGCACGTTCACCGCGAACAGCCACGGCCATGCGGCGACCGACAGGATCAGCGACGCGATGGTCGGCCCCACCGCGAACGACACGCCGACCACAAGCGCGTTGAAGCCGACGCCGCGCCCGAGCCGGTGCGCGGGAAACAGGCCGCGGATCAGCGCGACGTTGACGCTCATGATCGCGCTCGCGCCGAAGCCCTGCACGATCCGCGCGACCGTCAGCATCGGCAGCGTCGATGCGAGCGAGCAACCGAGCGACGCGAGCGTGAACACCGCGAGCCCTGCGACGTACACCCGCTTGTGGCCGACGATGTCGCCGAGCGACGCGAGCGGCAGCAGCGTCGCGACCATCGCGAGCTGGTACGCGTTGATGATCCATACGGACGCGGCCGGCGACGCATGCAGGTCGGCGGCGATCGCGGGCAGCGCGGTGTTCGCGATCGCGGTGTCGAGCGTCGCGAGCGCGACGGCCAGCAGCACGGCGGACATCGCACGCCAGTTGACGGCCGGCTCATGCGCGCCGGCGGGGGAAGCGAATTCGGACAAGATGAGGCTCGGCTGACGAGCGACGCGTTGCGCCGCGTCGCGGATTGGACTCGCGGCGGCGTTCCGGACGCACCGCACGGAACGCGCGCCGCCGCGCCCGTTATTGTTGCAGAGCCGCACCGAACGTGCAGGCGGCCGCCTCGTCAGTCAGCGAAATGAAAGAAAATGCGCCGCTGCACGGCGGCGCATCGTGCCGAACGTGATGGATCAGCTCACCGCGCGCCGCGCATTGCGACCGCGCAGCCACTCGAGCGCCAGCAGCAGGCTCGTCGAGAAGATGATCAGGATCGTTGCGAGCGCAGCGATCGTCGGGCTGATGTTCTCGCGGATGCCCGTGAACATCTGGCGCGGCAGCGTCGTCTGGTCCGCGCCCGCGAGGAACAGCGTGACGACGACTTCGTCGAACGACGTCGCGAACGCGAACAGCGCGCCCGACATCACGCCCGGTGCGATCACCGGCAGCGTCACGCGGAAGAACGTCGACACCGGATTCGCGCCGAGCGACAGGCTCGCGCGCACGAGGTTCTGGTTGAAGCCCTGCAGTGTCGCGGCCACCGTCGTCACGACGAACGGGACGCCGAGCGCCGCGTGCGCGGCGATCAGCCCCGTGTAGGTGTTCGCGAGCCCGAGCGGCGCGAAGAACAGGTACATGCCGACGCCGACCACGACGACCGGCACGATCATCGGCGACAGCAGCACGGCCATCAGCAGCCCCTTGCCGCGGAAGTCGGCCTTCGTGAGACCGATCGCGGCGAGCGTGCCGAGCACGGTCGCGACGACGGTCGCCGACGGCGCGACGATGAAGCTGTTCTTCGCGGCCATGCGCCACTCGTCCGATGCGATCAGGTTCTCGTACCAACGCATCGAGAAGCCCGGGATCGGATAGACGAGGAACGTGCTCGACGAGAACGACAGCGGCACGATCGCGAGCACCGGCAGGATCAGGTACAGCAGCGTCAGCACGACGAGCACGCGCAATGCGACGTACCACGCGCGCTCGACGAACGACATGTGCGGCGCGAACAGCGGCCTGGCGAGTTTCATGGTTCGAATCCCCTTCCCGTATCGTTGCACGCGGCGCTCAGCCGAGGCTCACGTTGGTGCGCGTGAAGCGCCCGTACACCGCGTACAGCACGAGCGTCGCCGCGAGCAGCAGCCCGCCGAGCGCGCACGCCATGCCCCAGTTGATCGTCACGTTCGTGAAGTACGCGACGTAGTAGCTGACCATCTGGTCGTTCGGCCCGCCGAGCAGCGCGGGCGTGATGTAGTAGCCGATCGCGAGGATGAACACGAGCAGCGCGCCCGCGCCGACACCCGGATAGGTCTGCGGCACGTACACGCGCCAGAACGCGGCGAACGGGTGGCTGCCGAGCGAGACGGCCGCGCGCTGGTAGGTCGGCGGGATCGACTTCATCACGCTGTACAGCGGCAGGATCATGAACGGCAGCAGGATGTGCGTCATCGAGATGTACACGCCGACGCGGTTGAACAGCAGCGTCAGCGGATGCGAGATCAGCCCGCTGCCGATCAGCGCCGTATTGATGAGCCCTTCGCTCTGCAGCAGCACGATCCACGCGGCGACGCGCACGAGCACCGACGTCCAGAATGGAATCAGCACGAGGATCATCACGAGGTTCGCGCGCCGCTCCGACAGCGTCGAGATCCAGTACGCGAGCGGATAGCCGAGCAGCAGCGCGAACAGCGTGACGGCGACGCCGATCACGAACGTGCGGCCGAAGATCGCCAGATAGATCGACTGGTCGGGGTCGGCCTGCACGACGTGACCGAAGCCGTCCTGCTTGTGGTCGAGCGCGGCGAGCAGGTAGAACGGCGAATATGTGCTGCCGTTCTTCGCGATCGCCTGCCAGTACGCGGCATCGCCCCAGCGCGAATCGAGCTCGACCAGCTTGTCGCGCGTCTGCGCGGGTGTCAGCGCCGCATCGTTGTCGCCCTTCAGCGGCATCGCGCGCGCCGTCTTCGCGACGAGCGAGCGATAGCCTGGAATCTCGGTGTTCAACCGCCGCGCGAGCGCACCCATCGCCTCGCTGTCGGCCACCTTCGTCATGTCGGCCGCGAGTGCGACATACGCGGCGTCGGCCGGCGGCGCCTTGCGGTCCCAGCTCGACAGCGCCCTGACCGTGTTCGGCAGTGCCGCGGCAATCTCGGGGTTCTGCACCGCGCGCGTGAGCAGCGCGCCGATCGGCACGACGAAAATCAGCAACAGGAAAATCGCGAGCGGCGCGACCAGCAGCAGTGCCATCGTGCGCTTGCGGGCCTCGGCGGCCTTCAGCTCGCGCTTGAGCGCGGCGTTCGACGGCGAGGAAGGCGCGATCGTCATCGTATTCAACGGTTCTCTCCGGCCGGGCACGATCCGGCGGAAGGCCGCGCGACACGATCGACGCGTCGCGCGGCGGGTTGCATCAGGATGCCTGAATGACGGTTACTTCGTCGCCCACGCGGCGAAACGCTGCTCGAGCTCGTCGCTGTGGTCGGTCCAGAAGCCGATGTCTTCCAGCACCGCGTTCTTGCCGTTGGCCGGCGAGTTCGGCAGGTTCGCGAGCGTCTTCGCGTCGAGCGACTTGATCGCCGCGATGTTCGTCGGGCCGTACGCGATATGCTGCGCGTAGCCCTGCTGCGGCTTCGGCGTCAGCGTGTACGCGATGTACTGCTCGGCCAGCGCCTTGTTCGGCGAGCCCTTCGGAATCGCCCAGTAGTCCAGGTCGTAGATGCTGCCGTTCCACACGACCTTCAGGTTCTTGCCTTCCTTCTGCGCGGCGTCGATGCGGCCGTTGTACGCGGTCGACATCACGACGTCGCCGGCCACCAGGAACTGCGGCGGCTGCGCGCCCGCTTCCCACCACTGGATGTACGGCTTCAGCTCGTCGAGCTTCTTGAACGCGCGATCCTGCCCGGCCTTCGTGCCGAGCACCTTGTACACGTCCTTCGTCGGGACGCCGTCGGCCATCAGCGCGAATTCGAGGTTGTAGCGTGCACCCTTGCGCATGCCGCGCTTGCCCGGGAATTTCTTCACGTTCCAGAAATCGGCCCAGCCGGTCGGCGCCGATTTCAGCTTGTCAGCGTTGTACGACAGCGCCGTCGACCACACGAAGAAGCCGACGCCGCACACCTGCGGCGATTCCGGAATCAGGTCGGATTTCTTCGCGATCTTCGACCAGTCGAGCTTCTCGTACAGCCCTTCGTCGCAGCCGCGGTTCAGGTCGCCCGATTCGACTTCGACCACGTCCCAGTTGACGTGCTTCGCCTCGACCATCGCCTTCACTTTCGCCTGCTCGCCGTTGTATTCGACGGCCGTGACCTTGTTGCCGGTCGCCTTCTCGAACGGCTGGTTGAACGCGGCCTTCTGTGCGTCGCCGTTCGCGCCGCCGAAGTTGACGACCGTGAGTTCGGCAGCCGATGCCGATGCGCCGACGACGGCGAGCGCCAAAGCCAGCGCGGTGCGCCGTGCGGTAATGCGTGCTCGGTTCATGATGGTTCCTCTCCTCTCGTGGTGGAAGTGGGCAGTTGTTGTTGACGACGTGCTACGGAAAATCGGGGGAAACGCGGCTCATGCGAACACGCGCAGGTGTTCGGGCGAGAACGCGAGCGCGACCGGTGCGCCGGGCGAGAACGCATCGAGCGCGCCGGTACCGAGCGGCACCTTCACGAAGCATTCGTCCTGGCCGGGCAGCGCGCAACGCATGCGCACGTGGTCGCCGAAATAGATGAGGCTGCGCGCCTCGCCGCTCAGCTGGTTGGCAGCCGCGCCGTTCGCGTGCCCGTTCGCGCCGTGCGCGGCGAGGCTCATGCGTTCGGGGCGGATGCACGCGACGGCCGGCGCCCCCTCGGCTGCATCGCCGATGCGGCGGCCGACGAGTTTCGTGCCGTCGTCGAGCCGGAATTCGCAGAATTCGCCGTCGACGCGCGCGATGGTGCCGCGCAGCCGGTTGCTGTCGCCGATGAAGTTCGCGACGAATTCGTTGCAAGGCGATTCGTACAGGCGGTCGACGGTGTCGAGCTGCTGCACGATGCCCTTGTCGAACACGGCGACGCGATCGGACATCGTCAGTGCCTCGCCCTGGTCGTGCGTCACATACACGAAGGTCACGCCGAGTTTTTCGTGCAGCGCCTTCAGTTCGTACTGCATGTGTTCGCGCAGCTGCTTGTCGAGCGCACCGAGCGGCTCGTCCATCAGCACCAGCTTCGGCTCGAACACGAGCGCCCGCGCCAGCGCGATGCGCTGCTGCTGGCCGCCCGACAACTGCGCCGGGTAGCGTTTCGCGAAGCGCTCCATCTGCACCATCTTCAGCGCATGCGCGACGCGTTCCGCGCGCTCGCCCGCCGGCAGCTTGCGCACGGTCAGCGGGTACGCGACGTTCTGCTCGACCGTCAGGTGCGGAAACAGCGCGTAGTTCTGGAACACCATGCCGATGTTGCGCTTGTGCGGCGGCACGTTGTTCAGCAACTCGCCGTCGAGGCGGATCTCGCCGCCGGTCGGGAATTCGAAGCCGGCCAGCATCATCAGGCAGGTGGTCTTTCCCGAGCCGGACGGCCCGAGCAGCGTCAGGAATTCCCCGCGGTGGATATCGAGGTCGAGCGATTTGACGACCAGCGTTTCGCCGTCGTAGGTCTTCCGCACGCCGCGAAAGCTGACGATCACATCATCGGACTTCATCGTGGCTGTCCCCTTGCTTCGCGACAATTGATTTTGAGATGCGAGCCACTATACGGCGCCCACGGTTCTACAATAGGGAACCATTTCAATATTACTAGTAGGACCACTTTGGATACCGTGATCCTCGCCGACTGGCTCTCTGCCCGCCTCGACCGCGGCTCGCCCGAGCCGATGTACCGGCAGTTGCTGCAGCAGATGCAGCAGGCCATCCTGACCGGAGAATTGGGGCCAGGAACAAAGCTGCCGAGTTCGCGCACGCTCGCGGCCGACCTGTCGATCGCGCGCAATACCGTGCTGCACGTGTACGACCAGCTGACGGCCGAAGGCTACGTGCTGACGACCACCGGCAGCGGCACCTATGTCGCCGACACGCGGCCGGACGCCGCCGCGATCCTCGTGCCGGGCGCCGCGCCGCCGCCGTCGAGCGCCGATGAACCGCCGCTGCCGGACGCGCAGGGCAGCCTGTCGATGCGCGGCCGGCAACTGATCGAGCATGCGGGCGTGTCGCGGCGCCAGTGGGGCGCGTTCATGCCGGGTGTGCCGGACGTGTCGGAATTCCCGAGCCGGACGTGGAGCCGCCTGCAGGCGCGGCTGTGGAAGGAAGCGAATCCCGAACTGCTGACCTATGCGCCGGGCGGCGGCTACCGGCCATTGCGGCGGGCGCTCGCCGATTACCTGCGCGTCGCGCGCTCGGTCAAATGCTCGCCGGACCAGGTGATCATCACGACGGGCATCCACCAGTCGATCGATCTCGCGGTGCGGCTGCTGTCCGACATCGGCGATCGCGCCTGGGTCGAGGAGCCGTGCTACTGGGGCGTGCGCAGCGTATTGCAGGCGGCCGGCCTCACGCTGACACCGGTGCCGGTCGACCAGGAAGGGCTCGACCCGCGTGCCAGCGACATGCAGCATCCGCCGCGGCTCGTGCTCGTCACGCCGTCGCATCAGTACCCGCTCGGGATGGTGATGAGCCTTGCGCGACGCCGGATGCTGCTCGAATACGCGCGCCAGCACCGCTGCTGGATCATCGAGGACGACTACGACAGCGAGTTCCGCTACGGCAGCCGCCCGCTCGCATCGCTGCAGGGGCTCGACGACGGCGGCCGCGTGATCTACGTCGGCAGCCTCGGCAAGATGCTGTTCCCGGGGCTGCGGATGGGCTACATGGTCGTGCCCGAGCACCTGGTCGACACGTTCCGCACCGGGCTGTCGGAGCTGTACCGCGAGGGCCAGCTGATGCAGCAGGCCGTGCTCGCCGAATTCATCATGGACGGCCACCTGACTTCGCACGTCAGACGAATGCGCACGCTGTACGGCGAGCGTCGACAACTGATGATCGACGCGATCCGCACGCGCTTCGGCGACGCGCTGCCCGTGATGGGCGACGAGGCGGGCCTGCATCTCGTGCTCGGCCTGCCTGACGCCTGCGACGATCGCGCGGTCACGCAGAGCGCGTTCGATGCGGGCGTGATCGTGCGCCCGCTCACCAGCTATTACAGCAGCCTCGATACCGCGCGGCGCGGCCTGCTGCTCGGCTATGCGTGCGTCCCGCACGAAGGCATCGGCCCTGCGTTCGACACGCTCGCGAATACCATCGAGCGACACCTGCCGCAGGACCTCACGCGCGCGGCATAGCGGCGCTCATGCGCCGCGCCTCCCGCGCCTCCCGCGTTACCGCGCGCTGCCCGCCCCGCGATCGAGCGATGCCGCGCGCACCGCTTCGCCGGGCTTCGTGAACACGCGCTGCCGCAACGCGGCGATCTGCGCGTCGCGATCCTGCGGCGTCAGGCCCGCCGACTCGATCTGCGCACGCTGCGCCGCATAGTCCGCATAGCGGCTCTGCCACGACGCGTCGTCCTGCTGCATCTGCGCGACGCGCGCAGCGGCTTCAGGGCCGAGCGTCTGTGTCAGTTGCGCGCGCATCGCATCGGGCGTCGCCCCGCTCTTCTGCAATTGCGCGATCTGGTCGATCGCCGCCCGCTGCCGGTCGATGCGTTGTTGCGCCGCGCGTTCGTCGGCCGGCATCTGCTGTTCGAGCGCGGCGAGCCGCTCGGCCCTCTGCGCATCCGTCAGCGTCCGGTCCTGCGTGATCTTCAGTCGCGCGAGGTCGTAGCGCTGCCGCCACTGCTCCGCACCGAAAAACGGCTGGCTCCAGTCACCGAGCGTGCGATATGCAATCGACGCGCGCTGGTCGAGCGCGAGCTGCAGCGCGCCGAGGTCGGACTTGTCGACCGCGCCGGCATCGCGCAGTTTCGCGAGTGCGTCGAGATAGGCGCGATAGCGATGCCATACGTCGAGCGCTTCAGCCTGCGCAACGGTGCCGTCGAGTTGCGCGGCAATCTCGCGCACGACGAACGCATCGAGCGCGGGCGCGCCCAGGTCGCTCTGCGCGGTCAGGCAGTAGTCGAAGAAGTCGCGCACCGCGCGCGACTTCGCCAGATGGCCGCCGGCATCGAGCGGCAACCGGGGCGCACTGGAGCCGGCCAGCGACGGCGGCAGGCCCGCGCTTGCCGGCACGGCGGCCTGCGGCGGTGCGGCAGCCAATCCGCCTGCCACCGGCGCATCCGGCGCATCGCCGGCAGCGCCTGTCCCGCGATGCCAGCCCGCACCGCTCCACATCGCCACGCCGGCAATCGCCGCCAGCCCCACGACACCATAAATCATGGCGCGCCGCGCCAGCGGCGCGCGTCCTTCATGTACCGTCATCGATTACACGCCCGCCAGCTTCAGCCGGTTCGCATGCGTGCGGATCACCGCGACCGGATCTTCCGCATATGCACCACGCACGCCGAGCAGCTGGTTGATCTCGTCGAGGTGGTTCCACTTGTAGCTCGTGCTCAGCACCTTGCCGTACAGCGCACTGCACTTCGACACGAGCCCGTCGTTCTGCCCGGAGCTACGATTGATCATCACCGTACCCGTGCCGAACAGGGCAAGCGTCGACAGGTCGAGCGCGTTCGCCGGATCGACGACCGGAATGGTGCTCGTATCCGTTGCGCCCGTCACGCCGAACGCGGAGAGCGTCGGCTGGATCGCCGTGCCGGCCCACGAATACAGCAGGTGCGTGTTGCCGCCGACGGTTTCCGTCGGCGCGCCGGTCTGGCAACTGCCGGGCGCACCCAGGCCCGCACTCGGATAGTTCTGGTTGTACGTGGCAGCGCGTGCGGTCGTCAGCGTCTGCAGCGCGGCGAGCGCGTCCTGGTTCGTGTTGTGGCTGCTGCTCGTCAGGATGCCGAACACATTGACGAACGCGGCGATCACCGATGACGAAAGTCCGGTCGGGTCGTATGCCAGCACGTTCTGCACGAAGTCGGCGAATTCGGAGCCGCGATGCGGCGTACCGATCGTCGTCACCGACGCAACGAGATCGGGCGCGACGGCCGCAACATAGCGCGACGTGAGGCCCCCCTGGCTGTGGCCGACAAGATTGACCTTGGTCGCCCCCGTCGCCGCGAGCACCGTCTTCACGTAAGCGAGCAACTGCTCGCCGCGCCCGTTCGGGCCGTCGTCACTCTGGAACCCCGACAGGTTCGCGACGTAGACGGTCGCGCCGTTCTGTTGCAGGTCCTCCTGGATCCCGTACCAGTACTCGAGCACGCCGGCGTACTTGTCGGTACCCGTCAGCCCGTGCACGAGGATGATCGGATAACGCGTCGCCGCGTAGCCATCGGCGGGCGCGGTCGCCGCCATCGCCGCGTGCGTCGTCGCGAGCGTCATTGCCACAGTCGTCCCCGCGAACGGCGCGATGCTCATCGCGCATGCCACTGCCCCTGCCACCACCCTGGAACGCATCGTATTGGCCATGCATGTTCTCCTGATTATTGTGCTGCCGGTGCGAATGAAGCCGGATCGACACGCACTATGCGTCGCCAACATCGCGACCACCGTGTGCGTCGAATGCGGGAGTGAATCACGAGTCGCGAACGTTTGCGCCCTGACTAGACACGGTTCTCTAATCGGTTGACGCGCCCCGCCCGTTCGGGCGGGGCCGCGTTCATGCGTGCACATGCTGCAATGCACACGCGCGATTCGTCAAAGCTTCGCACTCACACGCAACCATGCGGTCCGGCCCGGCTCCATCACCGGCGAGTTCGCCGGATAGCCGAAGCCCGCGTTGCCGGCGAGGTTCAGGTGCTCGGTGTAGGCCTTGTTCAGCACGTTGTCGACGCCGACCGAGATCTGCACGGTCTTGCTGACGTTGTATTGCGCATGCAGCGAGAGCACACCGAATCCGGCGCTCGGGCCGAAGTCCTTGCCGACCACGTTGCCCTCGTTCAGCGCATAGCGATGCTGCGGCGCAACGATGCGCCACAGCCCCCCTGCCGACCACGCACCGCGCGTGTATTCGAGCCCGATGCGCGCCTCGAGCGGCGGCATCTGCGGCAACGGATCGCCGGTTGCCACGTTGCGCCCCCACGCATACGCGAGCGACGTCTCGACGCGCAGCGGCGAAACCGGTTTCCACGAGACGCCCGCTTCGCCACCCATGATCTGTGCGTTGACGTTGGTTGCCTGCGTGGTCGGGCCCATCATGCCGGCCGCATAGTTGAACAGGATGAAGTCCTGAACATAACCCGCATACGCCGACACCCATGCATCGAGCCGTTCGCTCTTGTATTGCGCGCCGATGTCGAGCTGCGTGGTCTTCTCCGGCTGCACCGCCGAGAACGCGTTGACCGACCCGGCCGGCCCGCGCTTCGCGGAAAACAGCTCCCAATAGTCGGGATAGCGCTCCGTATGGCCGACGCCCGCGTACCACGTGACGGGCAGCGACGCGAGATCGCGCTCGTAGCGGAGGAAGCCGCTCGGCAGCACGCGCGTGCGATCGTCATCGAAGGTCGGGTTCGGCTTGCTCTTCATCATGCCGCTCGCCGTTGCGCGCTTGTCGCGCGCGCTCGCATAGTCGATGCGCGCACCGCCGATCACGCGCGACACGTCGTTCGCATACCACGTCAGCTCGCCGAACACGCCGGCGTTCCACATCGTCGCCTGCGCATCCCACGGCTTGTCGCCATAGTTCTGCCGCCCCATCGCCGAGCGCGAGTCGAGCCGGTTCGATTGCGCATCGACTCCCGTCACGAGCTTGAAGTCGTCGGCGAAGCGGAACGTCGCGGCCGCGCGCGCGCCCAACGTGCGACGCCGCACTTCCGATGCCATCCGCATCGGCATGCTGCTGGTCGGATCCGGTTGCCGTAACGTGTAGTTGTCCATCACGTGATCGGCTTCGTTGTAGTACACGCGTGCCTCGATCCGGTCGAGCACGTCGCCGAGATACTGCTTGTCGAACGACAGCCCGAACGTCTCGCGGCGGAAATGCGCGCCGTCCATCCCGCGCCCCGCGTAGCGCGCATAGCCGTCGCCGGTGCCGGCGGTCAGCTCGACGCGCGTGTGGTCGTCCGGCGTCCAGCCGAGCGCCGCATCGGCGTTCCATTTGTCCCACTGCGACGGCACGGTGTTGCCGTTGCCGTCCTTGTAGTCCTGCGAATGCGCGTGGTTCGCGGTCACGCGGCCATAGACGTCCGGCGTGCCGGCCGTCACGTCGACGTTCTGGTCGTTGCGGCCGAACGACCCGCCGACCAGGCTGCCCTCGAAGCGCATGCCGGGCTTGTCGAAGCGGGGCGTCACGCGCTCGAACATCACGGTGCCGGCCGACGCGCCGGGACCGTACAGCACCGTCTGCGGCCCCTTCACGACGGTGACCTTGTCATAGCTTTCCGGTGCGATATACGACGTCGGCGCATCCATCCGGCCCGGACATGCGCCGAGCGTCGACATCCCGTTCGCGAGGATGTTCAGCCGCGAGCCGAACATCCCGCGCAGCACGAGATCGCCGTTGGTGCCGCCGCTGCGGATCGACGTGAAACCGGGGATCGTTTTCAGGTAATCCGCGCCGTCGCTGGCGGGCAGCGGCTGGCGCGGCGTCTTCGGATCCGTGACGACGACGAGCGGCGTCGACAGCGGCGATGCGACGACTTCGATGGCCGGCAGCGGCGCGGCCGACTCGTCGGTCGGCGCGCGGGGCGCGCGCGTCGTCGTTTCGGCAGCCGCAGCGCTCGCAGCCAATGCACTGACAGCAAGTGCGGGAACGGTGAGTTTCAGCACGCGCGGCAACCGCCGCGCGCAGGCATTGCGTGACGCCCGCGGCGCACGCAACTGGAAAATGGTCATGATCGAAAGCCCGAGTGACGCCCTCCACGCGGCCTCGACGGGCCGCACGGATATCGGCGGTGAATGGAACGGAAACAGCGCGTCAGGCGCGCTCGGGCGGGGCGCGCGGGTACGCGCGCGGATAGCGGTCGGCGCGCGCCGCGACGGCAGGCGGCGCGGCGGCGGAAACGGAAACGACGGGAACGGAAGCGAGTGCCGCGGCGGCAGGCCCGCCGATCGCGGGGCTGTGCGCGAAGAAGCCGCAGTAGCCGCATGCATCGAGATGCAGCGCATGATCGTGCATGCGGCCCGCACCAGGCGACGGATGCGCCCCATGCTCCGTACTGCAGACGATCGCGTCGGGCGTGGCCGCCTGCGCGACGCGCCACTGCGACACCAGCGGCGCCGCGATCGCAAACCAGATCGCGAGCACGCCAAGCCAGGCGGTCAGGTGACGATGTCGGTGCAGCATGCTCGGCAACGAGTAAGCGGAATGTAAAAACAGCCGAGATGTTACAGAATGTTCAACGCGATGGCCAGCGCGGATGACGGTAAACGAACCGGGGGCGCATGGTTGTCAGCACAACCATGCGCCCCCGCCTGCTGCAGGCTTCCGGAACGTGCCGCTCAGGGCGCCATGCGCCGCAGCACGTCGTCGCGCCGGATGAAATGATGGTAAAGCGCGGCCAGCGCGTGCAGGCCGATCACGAAGTAGAACGCGTTGCCGATCAGTTCGTGCGCTTCCTTGATCGTCGGCCGCAGCGCCTTGTCGGGGCCGAACAGCGTGAACGATATACCGAGCCAGTCGAGCGACACCGGCTTGCCGCCCAGGTTGATCATCATGATGCCGAGCAGCGGCTGCGCGAGGATGAACAAATAGAGCGCGAAATGGGCGAGCTTCGAGAGCCAGCGCAGCAGCGCCGCTTGCGGAATGGCCTGCGGCACACGGCTGACGGCTCGCCACAGCACGCGCAGCACCGACAGCACGAGCACGAGCGTGCCCGCGGTGAGATGCACGTTCATCCAGAACACCCGGCTGTCGCTGCCTTTCGGCCCGCGGATTTCGATGGCTAGGTAGGCCAGCGCCACCAGCAGGAAGACGGCCCAGTGGAAGAAGATCGCGGGCGAGCTGTAGCGCGTCTGTTTCGCGAGGATGTTTCTCATGCTTCGTCTCGTGTTGTATGCGGGGACGGGCGCATGCGGCCACCGGCCGGCGCCCGGCAAAACTGCCCCGATTGTAGCTGCACGGGCGCACGGTTTTGCACGACGCGCGCAAATATCCGACGAATCGGCCACGCACGCCGTGCAGCGCACCATATGGAAAATCCGCATCGCGCGCCGGGACGGCTGTGGCACGATGAAGCTTTGGTGCGACGGCGCGCGGGCATCATGAGCAAGGCGTTCTTCGTTGCGGCCTATCGGCTGATCGCCGCGTTGCTCGCGGTATCCACCACGCTGCACAGCGTCGCCGACTACTGGCACCTGCCGGGCTTTCATCTCGGCAACTACCTCAGCTACTTCACGCAACTGAGCAGTCTCTACGCGGCCGCGATGCTCGCCGTCGGGCTCTGGCGCATCGCGCGCCCCGGCTCGGCCCGCTACGAATCGATGCGCGGCGCCGCGGTGCTGTACGTATTGATCACCGCGATCGTCTACGAACTCCTGCTCGCGCGGCTCGATGCGCTGCGCCACGTCACGCCGGCGTTCAACAACTGGGTGCTGCACCGGATCGTGCCGCTCGTCATGCTGTGCGACTGGCTGTATGTGGAGCCGCGCCTGCCGATCCCGCGGCGCAGCGCGTTCGTGTGGCTCGGCTTCCCGATCGTCTATCTCGGCTATACGCTCGTGCGCGGCTCATTCGAGAACTGGTATCCGTACCCGTTCGTCGATCCGCGGCCGCACGGCTACTTGCCGGTCGCGATCCAGTGTTCGCTGATCGCGCTGGGCGCGGCGGCGCTCGCCATGGGTATTCGCTGGCTCGGCAATCACGCGAGACAGTCCGGTGCGGTGACGCTCAGGAAAGGATGAAGGCGGGAGCGTGTGCGCCGCCCGGCGCACACGGGGTGAAGAGAGACGTCAGCCGCCGTTGCGCGGCAGGAAGTTCATCGGATCGACGACCTTGCCGTTCTGGCGGACTTCGAACTCGAACGTCGAGCGGCCGCTCGCGTCCGCGCCCATTTCGGCGACAGGCTGGCCCTGGCGCACCGCGTCGCCCTCGTTGACGAGCAGTTTGCCGTTGTGTCCGTAGGCCGTGATGAGCCCGTTCTCATGCTTCAGGATCACGAGCGGGCCGTATGCCTTGACGCCGGACCCGGCATAAACCACGCGCCCGGCCGCCGCGGCCCGCACCGAATGGTCGGGCCCGGATGCGACGATCACGATGCCGCGCGTCTTGCCGGCCGAGAACGGCGTCGCCACGGCACCGGTGGCCGGCCAGGCGAGCGAGCCCGGCTGCGCGGCCGCCGCGGGCGGCTGCCCGAGCGACGTCGCGGCAGGCGGCGGCGCGACGCGCAGCACTTGACCGGGATACACGGCATCGGTCGGCGCCATGTGGTTCCAGCTGGCCACGTCCTGGACGCGCTGCCCGTACGCGTTCGCGACGCCCGCGAGCGTATCGCCCGGATTCACGCGGTAATAGCCGGCGATCACGCCCGGCGTCGCGGCCGACGTGGGTGCCGGCTGGCGTGCAGGCTGCCAGCTGTCGGTCCACGGCGTCATCGTGCAGCCCGTCAGCGCGATGGCTGCGGCGACGAGCACCGCCTGCGGCAGCCGGCGCGTCAGCGCATCGTGGATGGGAATAGTTTCTCTCAAAGGTCCTCCCGGATTTGCGTCGTTGCGCCGCCCACCGCCCCCCGGCGCGCGACGCACGATGTCCGGCCGAACGGCCGGACCAATCAGTATCCGACCGCGCTTGCGGCCGTCAGTTTCCACAGCGGGACGTTGGTGCGAATGGACTCATCGGCCCCTTTTTCGCGTGTCCCGATCGGCAAAGATACCATTTGTGGCGGTCAAGGCCGCGTCAGGCGCCTGATCCGGCAACAATCTTGCGGCATCGCCCCGGCGCTCCTGTGGCCGGCAAGCCCCCCCGCACGGGCCGTCAGGCGGGCCTGAAGCGGCTCGTCCGCATGCCGTGCCGCCCTCGCGGGCAGTACCGATCCCGTCACATTCTTCCCTTCGATCGCCACCTATACTCGGTGATGCACTGCGCGACCCAACGACAACGAGGAGCATGACAATGAACAACGCGACGTTTCTTTCCGTGCAGCTCGACGCCGACGACTTCTCCGGTTCCAGCGGCCTGGTCGAATTGCTCAACCGGCACCTGCTGTTCGCGACCGACGTCGCCGAGGCGGCCGATGCGCTCGTCCAGCTGGCGAGCGTCGCGCACATGACCGGCGCCACGCGCCACAGCGTCGAGCTGCCGATCCTTGCGATCGAGCGGCTGCGCGATGCGCTCGATACGCTGAGCGGCTACGACGAAACGTGGCTGCAGGTGCTGGAACCGGCCGAAGCGCTGTACCGGGATATCGGGCGCGGCCGGCGCGCACTGCACTGAACTGACGGCTCGCGCGACACGCGCGCCGCCAATGGAAACAGCCCGCCGTTCCGGATGACGGAACGGCGGGCTGTTCGTACTTCGGGGGCCGGATCAGGCCGCCGGGGCGGCCCAACCCTTAACGACCCTTGTAGATCGGGGCGTCGTCAGCGATGCGCTTGACTTGCCAGCCGGTCTTGGCCTTGGCCGGTGCGCCGGATTCTTGCGCAGCGGCCGGTTGCGCGCCGTAGCCGGTCGTGTCGGCAGCGGCGACGTTCTGTTGCGGGTTCAGGCGGGCTTCAGCAGCCAGGATGCCTTCCGGGTAGTTCGTACGGTCGCTGCCCAGCTTGTAGCCGGCCTGTTGGACGGCGACCAGATCGGCCTTCACTTGTGCACGGGTGACGGGCGCGTTCTGTTGGGCGAACGAGACGGCGGGAACGGCGAGGACGGCAGCTGCGGCGAACGTTGCGATCAGCGATTTCATGATTACCTCCGGGATTTTTTTGCTCCGCCGCACACACCATGTCTGCAGCGATGGAACAGAGTTTAGTCCCGGCAGCACCTAGGGAAAACCATGAAAGAACGAAAACACTGTTTCCCCGGAGCCAACAATGTCGGCATCCGGGATAGAAAAACCCTATTCAAAGAATAGATTTTCGCAACAATGTTGCCGCCGCCAGCCCGTTACGACCAGTTCGCGTGGAAGCTGCCCGGCTTGTCGGTACGCTCGAACGTGTGCGCGCCGAAGAAATCCCGCTGCGCCTGCACGAGGTTCGCCGGCAGCCGCTCGGAGCGGTAGCTGTCGAAGTACGCGACCGCCGACGCGAACGCCGGTACCGGCACGCCGGCCTTCACCGCGGCGACCACGACGTCGCGCAGCGATGCCTGGTAATTCGCGGCGATGTCCTTGAAGTACGGATCGAGCAGCAGGTTCGCGAGCGCAGAATCCTTCGCATACGCGTCCGTGATCTTCTGCAGGAAGCGCGCGCGGATGATGCAGCCCGCACGGAAGATCTTCGCAATCGTCCCGAGATCGAGGTTCCAGCCGTACTCTTCCGACGCCGTACGCAGTTGCGCGAAGCCCTGCGCGTACGAGATCACCTTGCTCAGGTACAGCGCGCGACGCACCGCTTCGACGAACGCGGCGCGATCGCCTTCGAACGGCGCGGCGGCCGGGCCCGACAGGACCTTGCTGGCCGCGACGCGCTCGGTCTTCAGCGACGACAGCACGCGCGCGAACACCGATTCGGTGATCAGCGGCAGCGGCACGCCGAGATCCAGTGCATTCTGGCTCGTCCACTTGCCGGTGCCCTTCTGCGCGGCGCGATCGAGGATCACGTCGACCAGGTGCTTGCCGGTTTCCTCGTCCTTCTTGCCGAAGATCTTCGACGTGATCTCCATCAGGTAGCTGTCGAGCTCGCCCTGGTTCCACTCGGTGTACACCGCGCCGAGTTCGTCGTTGGTCAGGCCCGCGACGTCCTTCAGCACCGCATAGCTTTCGGCGATCAGTTGCATGTCGCCGTATTCGATGCCGTTGTGGACCATCTTCACGTAATGGCCTGCACCGTCCGGGCCCATGTAGGCGACGCACGGCTCGCCGTCCGACGGCGCCTTGGCGGCGATCTGCTTGAGGATCGGCTCGACGAGGTCGTATGCGTCACGCTGGCCGCCGGGCATGATCGACGGGCCGCGCAGCGCGCCCTCTTCGCCACCCGACACGCCGGTGCCGATGAAGTGCAGGCCCGATTGCGCGAGTTCCTGGTTGCGGCGGATCGTATCGGTGAAGTGCGTATTGCCGCCGTCGATCAGTACGTCGCCCTTCTCGAGCAGCGGCTTGAGCGACGCGATCGTCGCATCGGTCGCCTCGCCGGCCTTCACCATCATCAGGATCCGGCGCGGCGTTTCGAGCGACGCGACGAACTCCTCGAGCGTGTAGGTCGGCACCAGATTGCGGCCGGGGAATTCGGCGATCAGTTCGTCGGTTTTCTCGCGGCTGCGGTTGTACACCGACACCGCGTAACCGCGGCTCTCGATATTGAGTGCGAGATTGCGGCCCATCACCGCGAGCCCGATCACACCGATTGCTTGTTTGCCCATTAGTCAATTCTCCGGAAAAAACGGGGCGCGACCCGAACCGGGTCGCGCGCACAGGCGAAAGGATAGTGGAAACCCGGCGGCGATGCGCGCTTGCGTGTCATTGCTCCGCGTGCGGCAGCCGCCGGAACACGACGCTCAGGTTGTTCGCCGGCATCTCGACTACCTCGATGCAGTCGAGCCCGCGATCGAGGCCGAGCGCAACGACGGTCTCGAGATCGCGCACGCCCCACGACGGGTCGCGGCTGCGCAATTGCAGGTCGAACGCCTCGTTCGACGGCGCCGTATGCCGGCCCTCGCGGCGATACGGCCCGTAAAGGAACAGCACGCCGCCCGGCCTCAGCAGGCGCGACGCACCCGCGAACAGCGCGTCGGTGCAGGCCCACGGCGAGATGTGGATCATGTTGATGCAGACGATTGCATCGAGCGCGTCGACCGGCCACGACGCGTCGCGCACGTCGAACGCGAGCGGCCCGGCAACGTTGGCGAGGCCCGCATGGGCAACCCACGCGGCGATCGAGCGCCGCGCCTGCGCATCGGGATCGCTCGGCTGCCAGTGCAGGCCCGGCAGCGCCTGCGCGAAGTGGACCGCGTGCTGCCCCGTGCCGCTCGCGATTTCGAGCACGCGGCCACTTGCCGGGAGCACACGGCGCAAGACGTCGAGGATCGGCCCGCGATTGCGTTCGGCTGCCGGCGCCGACAGCCGCGCGGACGGATCGGGAGAAGAGATCGGATCGGTCACGATGCCAGCTCCGGTGCGTGGCCCGCGAGGCCCAGCCGCGCAGTCAGCGCGTCGAGCGCGGGTGCGCAGCGCGCCTCGACCTTCAGCGTGAGCATTGGATCGGCGCGCGTATGGCCGAGATTGAGCGCGGCGACCGGCTTGTTCTGTGCCTGCGCCCACACGCAGAAGCGGTAGCCGGAATACACCATCAACGACGAGCCGACGACCAGCAGCGCATCGGCCGCTTCGAGCGCCTGCGACGCGAGCGCCACGCGCTCGCGCGGCACGTTTTCGCCGAAGAACACGACCGCCGGCTTCAGCAGCCCGCCGCACGCGGGGCACGCCGGAATGCGGAACGTGTCGAGCGCGGCCCATTCGAGGTGCGCGTCGCCATCCGCGGCCGGCTCGGCCTCCGCGCCCAGCAGTTCGGGATTGTCGGCCTCGAGCATGACCTGGATCGTCGCGCGCGCATGATGCGCGCCGCAGCCGAGGCACGTGACGCCGTCGATTCCGCCGTGCAGTTCAATGACGTCGCCGCTGCCCGCGCGCTGGTGCAGGCCGTCGACGTTCTGCGTGACGAGACGCTCGATCCGTCCCGCGTTGCCGAGCCGCGCCAGCGCCACGTGCGACCCGTTCGGCCGCGCGCGGCCGACGACGGGCCAGCCGATCATGCTGCGCGCCCAATAGCGCCGCCGCGCGGCATCGGAGCCGAGGAATTCGTGTAGCTGGATCGGCGGCGAACGCATCCATTGGCCATTGCGGTCGCGATAGCCGGGAATGCCGGAATCGGTGCTGATGCCCGCGCCGGTGAGTACCAGCAGGCGTGGATGACGCTCGACGAACGTGTGCAGCGCATCGAGTGCGGCCGGATCGACGTCGGCGGTTGAGGGGTCGTTCTGAGCTTTGTCGTTCATGTTGGCAACGCGTGATCGGGCGCGCCGGCAAGCCGTGCGCCCGCACGGGCGGCCAGGCACGCCAGCACATGATACAGAACGCCGCGCGATCGGGCCGATGGCCCGCGTCGCACACCGGCGCATAAAAAAAGACGCCCATCCGCCATTCGGCGATGGGCGCTTCAACAATTGATCCATCGGGGTAGTGGATCAACTGACAGCACAATTTCGCGGCGTCCGCCTTGCTGCGGCTGGTGAACGCTTCCCCTGGACTCCATGTGTTCCGCGATGCCGAATGCATCGATGCGCTGCCGGCTTTCCGGCGCATTCCGGTTCGCCCGGTCGCGCCGCCACGATGTATGGCGCGCACACACCTACGCCGCGCGACGACTCGCGTTGCGCGCGGCAGATTGACGATCCGGGATCCGGGCCGGCCATCCGCAGGCATTCACGGTTCATCCCCGACGGCCGACCGGCACCAGTCGGCCTCGTGCGTCATGCCAGCACGTCGTCGTTCAGAACAAACCCGATTGCTCGGACGGAACGGAAAGCCGCGCGCTCACGTCGCCTCGATAAACGGCGAAGCGAATAGCCCGGCAGGTCGACGATTCATGTTTGCAACACGACACGTTGCGATTCGGTCTGTTTTCATTCTCTTGTCCCCGTCTCCGATACGTCCGACCTACTGAAGCGATCGCCGGACCGACTGCGTCCGCGACCGCGCTCACGGCGTGCACAGATATGCAAGGAGCGCACCATGCTTCATGCCGCAAGGCCGCGCGGGCCGATACGGGGCCATCGACGCGCATCGGGCCCCGGCAAGCAGCGCGAACGTTTCGAAACTGAAACGCGGGCCGAGGCGGCTGCCGTTGGCCGGGCATGCCGTCACGCGGCGCCGGCCCGGCCCGCGCGGGTGGCGCGGCGTTGCATCCGCGCGCGATTGCCGAACGGCTTACAATCGCCCCACAGTGCCGCGTTTGCGCGAATGGACGTGCGGGCCCGCCCCGGCATTCCTCGTGCTGCTTCCCCCACCTGACTGGAGACGCCTACCCACCGCATGCCCGACACACACGACTGGCTGGATATCGACTACCGCACGCTGTTTTGCCTGCATCCGGACCGCCGGATCGAACGCGAGAACGATCCCGACCGCTCGCCCGCTCCCCGCTTCTGGCTCGGCCGATGCGCGGACGGCAACCTGGCGGGCGTACGCGCCGACGTGCCTCCCGCTGTCGCCGACGCACTCGCGCGCCTGACCAGCAGCGAACCGCCGTTGGCAGGCCGCATGCAACCCGCGCATCTCGAACGCTATCTCACGCTGCTCGCGCCCGTTCCGCACTGGAACATCGGCCTCGTCTACCCGCTGCCGCACGCACTCGATTTCGACACCGACGCACGCGTCGCGCTGATCGACGGCGACAGTGACGCGGGCCGGCATCTGCTGCATGCGCTGTCCGCACGCGGGATGCCCGGCGGCCTGTTCTCGATGGGGTTTCGGAGCGTCGCCGACCTGTGGGCGCCGTGGTGCGCGGCCGTCGTCGACGGAGAAGTCGCCTCGGTCGCGTTCGCCGCACGGCTGTCCGACGTCGGTGCGGAACTCGGTCTCGCGACGGCCCCTGCGTTTCGGGGGCGCGGCCTCGCGGCGGCGGTGACCGCCGCGTGGTCGCGCCTGCCGTCGCTTCAAACGCGCACGCTGTTCTACAGCACCGACAGCGACAACCGCGCGTCACAACGCGTGGCGTCGCGCCTCGGCCTCACATTGCGTGGCACGACGCTGCGGGTGGGATAGTGCCGGGGCCGGCGCGACACCTCAACGAAAGGCTTCGATAGCCCTGATGCGACGCTCGGTTTCGTTGACGAAGCAACTGTCGACTTCCACGAGCCCGAGCGTGCCGCCCGCATCGGGCTGCCGCGATTCCGCACAGGCGGCATCCCGCGCCTTGAGCCAGCGGCGCTCGTCGTTGCGCAACCTCGCCTTGCCCTGCTCGTCCAGGTTCGCCATCTTCGTCTTGTAGACGGCATTCAAGCGCTTGTCGGCCGCTTCGTATTTCAGCGCCAGGCAATTGCGGATGTCGGCCGTGTAACCCGTTTGCTCGGCGGTCTTGCAGATAGCGGCGCGCTCGGCATCGTCCGCGAGCGCGTCCGACGCGACCGCGAAAAGCATCGCGCTTGCCGCCAGACCGATCGCCATGCGTTGAAGCGTGTTCATCCGGATTCGTTGTGTTCAATGACGAAAGGCACCGATTATGCACGGCCCGCTGCCCGCATGACCTGCGTTGCCTCGACGTCGACCGGTCACCGCGCATGCCGTGCCGCGCAACCGTCGTGCAAACACGCTAGCATTCGGACACGCAACGTCGCACGTTCGCTTCACGCCGCCGCCAAGGACTCGACATGACCACGCCCGCTCCTGCCCGCCCCGATGTCGCGCATCGTGTCTTTTCGGACGGACGGTTGTCGATCGGCCTCACGCTTCCGCTGCTTCGCACCGGCCATATCGTCGCCGACTTCGACGAGCAGCTCGAACTCGCGGCGCTGGCCGACATGCACGGCTTTCGCGCGCTGTGGATTCGCGACGTGCCGCTGAACAGCGCCGACTACCCCGATCCGGTCGGCCATCTCGACCCGTGGGTCCTGCTCGGCGCACTGGCGTCACGCACGCGGCGGATCGCGCTCGCCAGCGGCGCGATCGTGCTGCCGCTGCGTCATCCGCTGCATATCGCGAAAGGCGCGCTGTCGGTCGCGACGCTGTCGGGCGGCCGCTTCGTCCTCGGGCTCGGCTCCGGCGACCGGCCGCCCGAATATGCGGCGTTCGGTGTCGATGCGCAGACGCGGCGCGACCGCTACCGCGCACACTGGGACGTCGTCGCTGCCGCGCTCGGCGTGCCGTCGCGCGTCCTGCCCGACGAAGCGCCGCCCGATGCGCCCGAATTCACGCTGCTGCCGCGCGGCGCCGACGCGGTGCCGATGCTGGCGGTCGGCTCGGGCGGGCAAAGCGTCGACTGGATCGCACGGCACTCGATCGGCTGGATGACGTACCACCGCGATCCGGACACGCAGCGCGCGCGCTATTCGATGTGGCGCGCGGCGGTCGACCGGCTCGCATCGCCGGCCTTTCGCGCATTCGGCGTGTCGATGCGGCTCGATCTCGTCGCGGATCCCGACGCGCCAGCCATCGCATTGCCGCTCGGCTATGCAACCGGCCGCCGCGCATTGATCGACATCCTGCGGGATATGCGCGCGTCAGGCACGCATCACGTCACGCTGAATCCGGGCTCGGACCGGCCCGTGCGCGAAGTCATCGAGGAAATCGCGGAACACGTTCTGCCGGTTTTTCACGACGAGCGAGCGTGATTCCGCAGGATTCCAGATTAATTCGATCCGACGCGTGCGCGGCTCATCGGTGCAGACGAGCAGGCATTACAAATGCCTTACGCGCTGACGATTGAAACGACCCAACCTGTCCGACGACCTGCAGTCTGCGTCGGACACATGACTGCGCAAACGCGCCGCAAACGCCCGCGCCGCGTCGGGTATGCCCGATTCGAATGGCCGTCGGTGGAACTATTCGGTTCCAATCGCAATCATGTTAACTTCCGTCCATCGTTCAGCCTGGCGGGCCGCGCGCCGATGCGCGCCCGCATGCCTACTCCATGCGACATTTCCTCCTCGGCTGGCTGCTGGCCGCCGTCGTCTCGGCCGCCCATGCGGCCGTTCCCGCCCCGACCGCCGCGTCGGCCGCTTCCGGCGCCGCGCCCGCGCTGACGCCGCAACAGGCGCAGCAGGCACTCAACGTGCTCGAAAATCCGCGCGAGCGCGCTCAGGTCGAAACGACGCTGCGTGCGATCGCGGCCGTCGGTGCGCTGAGTGCACCCGCGATCGCGGCGAGCGATGCAGCGGCAGCCAGCGCCGCGTCGGCCACCGCGACCCCGGCCGCACTGACCTCGAACGGGCTCGCATCGATGCTCGTCCGGCAGGGGTCGCGCTGGACCATCGAAATCGGCGGCGCGCTGAAGGAGTCGCTGCACTCGCTGCTCGACGTCGGCTCGGTCGGCAGCTGGTGGCATGACAAGCTGGTGCGCGCCGACGAGCGCGCGGATCTTGCACACGCGCTCTGGATCATCATCGCTGTGCTCGTGCCTGCGCTCCTCGTCGAATGGTTCGCGAAGCGGCTGCTGCGACGTGCGCTGGCCGCGGTGGCCGCTCGGCGCGCCGACACGTGGCGCCGCACCACGCCCGAACCCGAATCCGAGTCCGAGTCCGTTACACCCGGCTCCGCGACGCTCGATGACGGCAACGCGCCACCGGGCACGACCGCCCCGCCAGGCGCTCCCGACGCTCCCGACGCCGCGCCCGCGTCGTCGCAAAGCCGCGGCCACGCGCGCCGCCAAACCACGCTGCTGCACCGGATGCCGCGCGCGCTCGTCAGCCTTGCGTTGCGTGCCGTGCCGCTGCTCGTGTTCGTCGGCGTCGCGAGCCTGACGATGTCGGTGATCGACGATACGAGCACCCCGATCGAATCCGCGCTCGAAGCGCTGATCGACATCTACATGATCTGCCGGCTCGTCACGATCGTCAGCCGGCTGTTCTTCCAGCCCGATGCGCGGCAGTTGCGGTTGCTGCACATCAGCGACGCATGGGCCGACTTCGCGCAACGCTCGATCGCGCGAATCGTGATCGTGGTCGGCGCGTGCACGGCCGCGGTCGAGATCGCCGCGAACTTCGGCCTCAGCGACGCCGGTCACGTCGCGCTGCTGAAAGCCGTCGCGCTCATCGGGCACCTGATGATCTCGGCGCTGATCCTCCGGTGCCGCCTGCCGGTCGCCGCGCGAATCCGCGCTGCCGGCGAGGATCGCCCGTCGTTCACGATGATCGCCAATGCGCTCGCGGACGCGTGGGCGCCCGTATCGGTCTTCATCGTGATGGCCCTGTGGTTCGTGTGGGCGCTCGACGTCCACAACGGCTACCGCGTGCTGATCACGCTCGGCGGCCGCTCGATCGCCGTGATGATCGGCATGCGGATCGTGTCGATCGTCGTGTTCGGCGCGCTCGCGCGGCTGTTCCAGGGCCGCGACGAAGATCGCACGCTCGTCCATGCGCACGCGTACCGCTACTACCCGCTGCTGCGCCAGATCGTGTCGGGCGCGATCGGCATCGTGACCTTCGTGCTGCTGCTGCAGATCTGGGGCGTGCCGATCTTCCGCGCGTTCGAAACCGGCACGATCGGCCACCGGCTCGCGTCGGCGCTGGTGACGATCGCGATTGCGGCCATCGTCGCGCTCATCGTGTGGGAAGCCGCGAACATCGCCATCGAGCGCCGCCTGCAACGATGGACGCGCGAAGGCAATCTCATGCGCGCGGCGCGCCTGCGCACGCTGCTGCCCATGCTGCGCTCGCTGCTGTTCGTGATGATCGCGCTCGTCGTCGTGCTGACGGGCCTCAGCCAGCTCGGCGTGAACGTCGGCCCGTTGCTTGCCGGCGCCAGCATCTTCGGCGTCGCGCTCGGCTTCGGCTCGCAGAAGCTCGTGCAGGATTTCATCACCGGGATCTTCCTGCTGATGGAAAACGCGATGCAGGTGGGCGACTGGGTCACGCTCGCCGGCGTGTCGGGAACGGTCGAGTACCTGTCGATCCGCACCGTGCGGCTGCGCGCCGGCGACGGGTCGTTGTACACGATCCCGTTCAGCTCGGTGACGACCGTCAACAATACGAATCGCGGGCTCGGCAACGCGGCCGTCAAGATCAGCATTGCCTACGGCGAGGACATCGATCGCGCGATCGCGACGCTGAAGGAGATCGGTGCCGCATTGCGCGACGATCCGAAGTACCGCGACGGCATCCTGTCGGACTTCAGCTACTGGGGTATCGACCAGGTCGACGGCGCGACGCTCGTGCTGTCCGGACAGATGCAATGCACGGACTCGACGCGCTGGAGCGTGCAGCGTGAATTCAACCGGCGGATCGCGGAGACGTTCCGCGAACGCGGCATCCGGATCGCCAATCCGCAGCGCAGCGTCGTTGCATACGCGGATGGATCGCGGCCTGTCGTCGAAGAGGCAAACGGCAGCAGCGGCGACAACGGCCAAGCTGCCGAAGCATCGGCCCGGCCGCCGTCGCCCGCCGACCCGGCGCGCAAGCCGGATTGACCGGCCGGTGCCGACGGCGCGCGGCGCTCAACGCGCGGCGGGCTTGTTCCGGCGCCCGGCGCCTTTCACGGCGGGCGGCGATGCCTTCGCCTTTGCGCTGCGCTTCTCCGCCGCGCCCTGCCCCCGCTTCGAGCGTTGAGGGCCGTCAGCCGATACGTCGCGCTGCGCGTGCCATTGCTCGAGCAGTACGCGCGTCTGTTCGGCGATCGTGTCGGTCAGCAGCGCCGCGCGCTCGCCTTCGAATGCCTCCCATTCGAGCAACTGCAGTGCCGAACGCTGCGCGATGTGGAATACCGTGATCTGCCCGAACAGGCTCAGCGCGCGCAACCGCGTGACAGGATCGTTGGCCGGCCGCCCCGAAATACGGCCGATCAGCTCGGCACTCACGTCGTTGAGCGGCTTGCGCATGCGCTTCATCAGGATTTCGCTCGCGCTCGCCGGCTCCTGGCCGCCTTGCTCGCGCGCGAAGAACATCCGCTGGTTCATCGTCTTCGGCGCCGTGAACATCCGGTCTGCGAGCGCACGCAGCAGCCCGACGAATGCGTCGATCAGCGCGTCGACGTCGGCGTCCGCGTCGAGCATCGCCCACGCATGGCCGACTGCCGGTGCGAACACTTCCCAGCCGTTCTCCGCGATCGTCTCCACGCACGCGCGGTACACGCCTTCCTTGTTCTCGAAGTAGTACTGGAGCGCCGGCGCGTTCACGCCCGCCATCGCGGCGATTTCGCGTGTCGATGCCCCCGCGAACCCGCGCTCGCCGAACAGTTCGATCGCCGCCTCGATGATCCGCTGGCGCGTTTCGTCGCCGCGGGCGTAGCCGCCCGCCGACGTACGGCGCAGCTTCTTCGCTTCGTTCATGCCTTCCTCGTCATTCGATCGATCGACATTCTACTTGACACAATTTTATCAACTGGAATAATTCTTCCACTTGGAATAAATTGGACGCCAGCATGTCGACGCTGCAAGACTCGCCACAGAAAGCAAATCGTCAGGAAAACGGAACAACGCCGCGAAACGGCAACGGCACGAAGCGGCGCGTCCTGCTCGTCGTCGCCGTGCTCGCGGCCATCGGCGGTGCAGTCTGGCTCGGCCGCTGGTGGACGGTCGGCCGCTTCATCGAAAGCACCAACGACGCGTACCTGCAGGCCGACAGCATGACCGCCGCGCCGAAGGTCGCTGGCTACGTGACCGACGTGTATGTGCGCGACAACCAGGCCGTGAAAGCCGGCGACCCGCTCGTGCGGCTCGACGTCCGCCAGTACCAGGTCGCACTTGCACAATCGCTTGCGACCGTCGACGCGCGCCGTGCCGACATCGCACGCGCCGAGGCCGACATCAGCCAGCAGCATGCGAATCTCGAGCAGGCCGACGCACAGGCGAAGGTGTCGCGCATCAACGCGCAGCACGCCAGCGACGAATACGCGCGCTATGCGCCGCTCGCCGCGACGGGCGCGGAAACGCACGAACGCGTGGCCGACCTGAAGAGCACGCGCGATCAGGCGGCCGCGACATTCGCCGCGAACAATGCGTCGATCGCTGCCGCCCGCACGCAGATCGCGTCGTACACCGCGCAGCTCCAGCAGGCGCGCGCACAGCTCGAAGCCGCGCAGGCCAGCGCCGCCCAGGCGCAGCTCGACCTCGACAACACGATCGTGCGCAGCACCCTCGCCGGCCGCGTCGGCGATCGCACGGTGCGCGTCGGTCAATACGTGCAGCCCGGCACGCGACTGCTGACCGTCGTGCCCGTGGACGCGATCTACCTCGTCGCGAACTTCAAGGAAACGCAGATCGGCAACATGCGCATCGGCCAGCCCGTCGAACTGCACGTCGACGCACTGCCGGACGGCGCGCTGTCCGGCGTGGTCGACAGCTTCGCCCCCGGCACGGGCGCGCAATTCGCGCTGCTGCCGCCCGAGAATGCGACCGGCAACTTCACGAAGATCGTCCAGCGCGTACCGGTGCGCATTCGCCTCGCCGCGAACGCCCGCGCGCAGCGCATGCTGCTGCCGGGGCTGTCGGTGACGGTCGACGTCGATACGCGCTCGGCCCGCGACGAGACGCATCATGGCTGAGCCGTCCGCCACGATGCCCACGCCGCCGCACGAAGGCCGCGCGAGCGTGACCGACTGGATCGCGGTCGCGGCCGGCGCGCTCGGCGCGCTGATGGCGACCCTCGACATCTCGATCACGAACTCCGCGCTGCCGCAGATCCAGGGTGAAATCGGCGCGACCGGCACCGAAGGCACGTGGATCTCGACCGGCTACCTGATGTCGGAGATCGTGATGATCCCGCTCGCCGCGTGGCTCACGCGCGTGTTCGGGCTGCGCAATTTCCTGCTGACGAACTCCGCGTTGTTCATTGCCTTCTCGATGATGTGCGGCTGGTCGCATTCGCTGCCGATGATGATCGCCGGTCGGATCGGCCAGGGCTTCACCGGCGGTGCGCTGATCCCGACGGCGCAAACCATCATCCGCACGCGGCTGCCGCTGTCGCAGTTGCCGGTCGGCATGACGCTGTTCGGCCTGATCGTCCTGCTCGGGCCGCTGTTCGGCCCCGTGCTCGGCGGCTGGCTCGCGGAAAACGTGAGCTGGAGCTGGTGCTTTTTCCTGAACCTGCCGGTGTGCCTGTTGCTGATGGCGCTGTTGATATTCGGGCTGCCGTCGGACCGCCCGCAATGGCATTCATTCCTGAACGCGGACTGGCTCGGGATCTGCGGTCTCGCGATCGGCCTGAGCTCGCTCACCGTCGTGCTCGAGGAAGGCCAGCGCGAACGCTGGTTCGAATCGCAGATGATCGTCACGCTGAGCGTCGTGTCGCTTGCCGGGATGATCCTGATCGCGTTGTCGCAGATCTTTGCGAAGCGGCCGATCATGCGGTTGTCGCTGATGCGCAACCCGCGCTATGCGAGCGTGATCGTGATCGTGTCCGCGGTCGGTGCCGGGCTGTATGGCGTGTCCTACCTGCTGCCGCAGTTCCTTGCGATCGTCGCCGGCTACAACGCGGAGCAGGCGGGCGCGATCATGCTGCTGTCGGGGCTGCCCGCGTTTCTCGTGATGCCGATCCTGCCGCGCCTGCTCGGCAAGGTCGATTTCCGCATTCTCGTGATCTCGGGGCTGCTGCTGTTCTGCCTGAGCTGCATGCTCGACATCAGCCTGACTGCGCAAAGCGTCGGCCACGATTTCGTCTGGTCGCAGCTCATCCGCGGCGTCGCGCAGATGCTCGCGATGATGCCGCTCAACCAGGCATCGATGGCGGCCGTCGCACGCGAAGATTCGGGCGATGCAGCCGGGCTCTACAACATGGCGCGCAATCTCGGCGGCTCGATCGGGCTCGCGATCATCGGCACCGTGATCGACCGGCGCACGACCTTCCATACGGCCGCGCTGCGCGAATCGGTGACGGCGAACTCGCTGATCGGGCAGGACCGGCTGTCGGCCTACGCGGCCAACTGGTTCTCGCACACCGGCGATCTCGCGTATTCGAACATGCGCGCGCTCGGACAGCTGGCGCAGCAGATCCAGATCCAGGCCGTCGTGATGACCTATTCCGAAACCTTTTATCTGCTGGGCCTCGCGCTGCTCGCCTGCGTGCCGCTCGCGCTGCTGCTGAGAACGCCGCGCGGGCCGCAGCCGATGTCGTCCGGCCACTGAACCGTCTTACGCGATGAAACCCTTCTCCCTGCCCCGCCGCCCTGCGCTCACGCTGTGCGCGGCCGCGTGCCTGCTCGCCGGCTGCACGGTCGGCCCCGACTACCGCGGCGCGCCCGCCGCACCGGATGCGCCGACCTTCGTGCGCGCGCCTGCCTCCGGCGTCGACCCCGCTGCGCCCGCGCCGAGCGCATGGTGGCATGCGCTCAACGATCGCCAGCTCGACGACCTGATCACCGCCGCGCTCGCGTACAACCCCGATCTGCACGCGGCGCAGGCCCGCTTGCGCGCCTCGCGCGCGCAGCTCTCGCAACAACGTGCGGCCCAGTTGCCGAAGTCGTCGGCCACCGTCGCCGCCATCCGCATGCGCGAGCCGGACGTCAGCGCGCTCGGTTCGCTGCTGCCGTCGAACGGTTCGAGCCAATCGAGCGGCACCTCGCCGTCGCTGGGTGGCTCGGGCCCGCTACAGCTGTATTCGGCAGGCTTCGACGCAACCTGGGAAATCGACCTGTTCGGCGGCACGCGCCGCGCGGTCGAAGCAGCATCCGCGCAGGCGGAAGCGGTCGATGCCGATCTCGCCGACACGCAGGTGTCGATCGCGGCCGAAGTCGCGAATGCATACGTCGACCTGCGCGACCAGCAGCAGCGGCTTGCGCTGTCGCGGCGCACCGCCGAGTTGCAGCAACGGATGCTCGAACTCACGCAGCAGCGCCGTGCGCGCGGCGTCGCGGCCGACGTGGATCTCGAGCGCCTGACCACACAGGTCGAAACCACGCGCGCGTCGCTGATCCCGCTTGACGCTCAAGTCACGGAGTCGCTCGACCGGCTCGCGATCCTGACGGGCCGCGCGCCCGGTGCACTCGACGCAGCACTGTCGACACCGGACGCGCCGCTGCCGACACTGCCCGGCAGCGTCGCGATCGGCGATCCGGCCACGCTGCTGAAGCAGCGCCCCGACATTCGCGCGGCCGAACGCCGGCTTGCATCGAGCAACGCGCAAATCGGCGAGCACGTCGCCGATTATTTCCCGAAGGTGACGCTGCTCGGCGATCTCGGCTTCAGCGCGACCGACCCCGGCCACCTGTTCCGCAAGCAGAATTTCACGTGGGTCGGTGCACCGTATCTGCAATGGAACATTCTCGACTTCGGGCGCACGCGCGGAGCGGTGCGCGCGGCCGAAGCGTCGCGCGACGAAGCGGAAGCGAATTATCAGAAGGCGGTGCTCGGCGCCCTGCAGGATGCCAACACGGCGTTACAGCGTTACGGGCACCAGCGCGAACACGTCGTTGCGCTCACCAAGGTGCAGACGTCGGCCGTGCATTCCCGGGCGCTGATGGACGAGCGCTATCGCGCGGGCGTCGCATCGATGATCGACCTGCTCGATACGCAGCGCGAAGCGCTGTCCGCGCAACAGAACGTGATCGCCGGGCAGGCCGAGCTGATCAAGGACTACGTGTCGCTGCAGAAGAACCTGGGGCTCGGGTGGCAAGCGGGCGCGGGTTGATGCCGAGTTGATCGGTGCCGCACGGCCGGGTTGGTCGAGGCTGTTGCGGCGCCGACGCTCGATATGCGAATCGCAAGACTTCAATGCGTCCACGTTCGACGCTCACGGCCCGCTTCACGATGCGCGACGCAACAACCCCATTGCGCACGCAACAATATTCATCGTCTGCGCCGATGAAAGCCGCGCTCACGCCGCATCGACGCCGCCGCTATCGGAAACATATCCAATATCAATTAGCCAATCGTCTGACGATCTCTTCTAATTCAGTCGGCTTCCCCACCACCGATCGGATTCAAGGAGTTCCATCGTCATGTCCTCATCCTCCCATCGCGTGCTGAGACACGCAATCGCTGCGATCTGCGTTGCACTTTCCGCGTCCCCCCATGCCGCCGAACTCACGCGAGACACGGGTGCCCCCGTCGGCGACAACGAGAATTCGCAGACGGCGGGCCCTGCCGGCCCCGTACTCCTGCAAGACTCCGCACTCATCGAGAAACTGCAGCGCTTCGATCGCGAGCGCATTCCTGAACGTGTCGTGCATGCACGCGGCACCGGCGCATTCGGCGAGTTCGTGCCCACCGCCGACATCTCGAACCTGACAAAAGCGAAGGTCTTCACGCCCGGTACCCGCACACCCGTGTTCGTGCGCTTCTCCACCGTGATGGGCTATCGCGGCTCACCTGAACAGGCGCGCGATCCGCGCGGTTTCGCGGTGAAGTTCTATACGCAACAGGGCAACTGGGACATGGTCGGCATCAACTGGCCCGTGTTCTTCATTCGCGACGGCATCAAGTTCCCCGACTTCGTTCACGCGAACAAGCCGAGCGCCGTGACCGGCGTGCAGGATCCAAACCTCGCATTCGACTTCTTCGCGCATACACCCGAAGCGACGCACATGCTGACGATGCTGTACACGAATGCGGGCATGCCCGATTCGTATCGTCACATGGACGGCTTCGCGGTGCATGCGTTCAAGTTCGTCAATGCGCGCGGCGACGTGCACTACGTGAAGTTCCACTGGAAAAGCCAGCAAGGCGTGCACGGACTGCGTCCGCAAGAGATCGACGCATCGATCGGGCGCGACTGGAACATGATGACGAACGACCTGTACGGCGCACTCAAGCAAGGCGACTTCCCGAAGTGGGATCTGTACGTGCAGGTGCTCACGCCGCAGGACCTGAACCGTTTCGACTTCGATGCGCTGGACGACACGAAGGTGTGGGCCGGTGTGCCCGAGCGCAAGATCGGCACGATGACGCTGAACCGCGTGCCCGACAACTACTTCCAGTCGACCGAGGAATCGGCGTTCGCGCCGTCGCGGCTCGTGCCCGGCATCGAACCGTCCGAAGACCGGATGCTGCAGGACCGGCTGTTCGCGTACGCCGACACGCAGATGTACCGGCTCGGCGCGAACTACATGGACCTGCCGATCAACCGGCCCGTCGTGCCGGTGGCCAACAACAACCAGGACGGCAAGATGAACGCCGGCGACCGCAAGGGCGAGGTGAACTACGAACCGTCCACGCTGCATGAACTCGCACCGGATCCGCAGTACAAATCCGTTCGCACGGCGCTCAACGGCACGACGCAGCAGGAAGCGATCCACAAGAAGCTGAGGTTCCGCCAGGCAGGCGAGTACTACCGCGGCCTGTCGCAGCAGGACAAGGACGACCTGATCACTGCGCTGTCCGGTGATCTCGGCAAGGTGACGAACGCGCACAACCAGTACGCGATGCTGTCGTACTTCTACAAGGCCGATGCCGACTACGGCACGCGTCTCGCGCAGGCCGTTCACGCCGACGTCGGGCAAGTGCAAGCGCTCGCCGCAAAGCTGAGCGAGAACTGATCCCGCGATTCAGGTTGCCGTCGACGTGCGGGGTTGTACCACGCACGTCGACCCTCCCCTCATCAGGACATCCTCATGCAATCCAAACGCCTGACACACGCGATCCGCGCGACCGCAACGGTCCTGGCTCTGGCCGCAATCACCGGTTGCGCACACCTTCCCGACCAGCCGGCATACTCGCCGGCCGACCCTGCCGCGCTGCGCCGCTACGACGGCGACTGGTTCGACGCCGCCCGTGTCGGACGCGTCGACATCCTGCGCGCATTGCACGAAGCCGGCTATCCCGTCGACGCCACCGACAGCCACGGCTATACGGCCGTGATACTCGCGTCCTACGACGGCCAGCCCGCCGCGCTCGACTATCTGCTGTCGGCCGGCGCCAACGCGTGCACCGGTGACCGTCACGGCAACACGGCGCTGATGGGCGCCCTCTTCAGGAACGAACCGGACATCGCGCGGCGCCTGATCGACACGCCATGCCCGATCGACCAGACGAACGGCGCCGGAGAAACCGCACTGGGATTCGCCACGCTGTTCAATCGTTTCGACCTGATTCCGCTCCTCGTCGCGCGTGGCGCGAATCCGAATCATGTCGATCGGCGCGGCCAGTCGCTGCTGCAGCTCGCGCGGTCGCACGACAACACGGAAGCCGCTGACGCGCTGCGGCATGCAGGTGCGAGGCAGTAGCTGCCGTGACCGAACCGTCTGAATAATGCCTGCGCACCGTGCTATCGTGCCCGTGGTTTCATCGCACGGAGACAGGAAAATGCTGAATCGCTTCGCCATTGTTCTTGTTGCCGCGGGTGCGGCAACCAGTCTCGCGGCAACAGCCGCGAGCCCCCAGCCTGACAACGTCAATTCGTATCGACAGTTGCGCACGCGGCTGTTTGCCGGCGTGACCGTGACTGCAATCTTTTCACCGACCCAGTGCCAGAACGCGCAGCCGGCTCAAGCGAAGGTAACGGTGCCCACCGTATCGGGCGGCTTCGCGATACGCGACTTCATGGAAGTCGGTGGCAATACGCTCGCATTCGCCAACCAGCACCTTACCGTCCAGCCCAGCGGCTCGCCGGTGCTGGAGCTGATCCAGTACCGCGTCATGCAGGATGAAAGCGCGACCGTGACGGTGCGCTCGCTTTCACCAACGACGTATCAGCCGGTCGCGCCGGCCCAGGTCTTCCAGTGCACGCTCGGCGACGGCCTCCGTTTCGCCTACACAGGGCGCGAGCGCGACTGACGAAGGAGATACGTAGAGAACGTGAAAATTTTCGCCTGAAAAGCAGGAGTACTACGAAAAAGGATGATGCGCGGGACAGAAAATCTGTTTCGTGCATCACCCGCGAGCCCCGAGGTATCAGAAAAACTCGTCGAGCAGCCGGTAGAACACGATCCGGCCCGGATCGGGCTGACCGATTCCATACCGGGCAAAGAAAGGCGCGACTCACGTCAGGTTCGATCCTCGTTGACTCGGCCGACATGCGCAACGTCGGACACTTCGCGACTTCATGCTTCGCGTGCCGCCGCCCGCTGATTGGTCATTCTCCGGCACGCCCCTGGAATTCGAGTCCCGCCTCGAACCCGATCGGCCAATTGCACCCATTACGCATCAAACCAGAAACGATCGGCAAAACGAATTCCGAATTACTTTCTTTGGCGGCCTCGAATATTACAAAACACCGCCAATCTTTTCAAAAACATTTCACATATTCGCTTTAATTTAGTTTCATATAATCAAAAAAAGTTTGACACCTCGCTTTCGTTCTTGATACCGTCCGATGCAATCTGACGAATTGCTCACGACGCACCCGCTTCCGCTCCACGTTTTTCGCTTCCGCCGCACCGCAGTGCTCGCCGCCGGCTGTATCGTTCGCGCGCCGGCGCATGCAACATCCCGATGCATCTCATTGGACGACTGCCATCCGGCAGCGGGCCGAAGGACCGAATAAAATGAGCAGGACAACGAAACTGTTGCTCTAGCAATCCCGCCCGCGTCACGTCCGGCGCAGTTGCGTCGCGTCGAGGCGCAGCCTTCCTGTTACCGCGTTTTCCGTATTTCGCCCCCGGAGAAAAAACACCTTTCCGGATCGGGCGAAAGGCCCTGTCGCGTCCGTGCCATCCGCATGCGTGCGACAGAATTCGGCGGTGCATGACCCGCACCGCTGTCGACCGTTGTTGTTCGTGCTGTTCGATGTTCAACCGGAGGGGTAATTCAAATGAATCAGGTTGCAGACAAGAATCAAAAGCACAATCGCTTCGTCAAACTCGCATTCGCCGCCGCAGCCGCCGCATCGTTCGGCATGGCGACCGCCCACGCCGCGCCTGCGGCCGGCTGGACGGAAACGCACACCAAGGGTTTCCTGCCGCTCGTGCAGCAAAGCGAAGCCGGTACGGCCGGGGCGCCCGCCGCGAGCACGGCCGCCGCTGCAGCAGCAGCCGTCGAGATGGCGCCGGGCGAATCGGTGGACATCGTGCTCGGGCTGAACCTGCGCAACGAGGCGCAACTCGACCAGTATCTGCACGACCTGCATACGCCTGGTTCGCCGCACTACCGGCAGTTCCTCACGCCGGCGCAGTTCGCGGCGCAATATGCGCCGACCGACCAGCAGGTCGCCTCGGTCGTCGCGCATCTGCGCAAGGAAGGCTTCGTGAACATCGTGGTCGCGCCGAACCGTCTGCTGGTTTCCGCGTCGGGCACCGCGGCCACCATCAAGTCCGCGTTCCGCACGACGCTCAAGCGCTTCACGCGCAACGGCCGCAGCGTCTACGCGAATACCGACGCCGCGCAGGTGCCGAATGCGATCGGCGGCGTCGTGGGTTCGGTGCTGGGCCTGCAGAACGTCGAACTGATGCATACGGGCGCCGGCAGCCAGCCGCAAGGCAACACCAGCAACCTGGCGATTCCGGCCGGCGCGTCGGCGGTGCCGCACAACCCGACCGAATTCTCGTCGATCTACGGCGGCGACGGTACGCCGACCGCCTCGCAGACCACCGTCGGCATCATCTCCGAAGGCGACCTGTCGCAGACGGTCAGCGACCTCAATACGTTCGCCGCAAACAACAGCCTCGGCACGATCAGCAGCAGCATCGTGAAGACGGGCCCGTCCGGCAGTTCGTACACCGACACCGACGGCACCGTTGAATGGAACCTCGACAGCCAGTCGATCGTCGGCGCGGCCGGCGGCAGCGTGAAGCAGGTCGTGTTCTACGTCGCGCCGTCGATGACGCTCACGGCGATCACCGCCGCGTACAACAAGGCCGTAACCGACAACGTCGCAAAGGTGATCAACGTGTCGCTCGGCGTGTGCGAATCGTCCGCGAACAGCACCGGCTCGCAGGCCACCGACGACACCATCTTCAAGCAGGCAGTCGCGCAGGGGCAGACCTTCTCGGTATCCGCCGGCGACCACGGCGCGTACGAATGTGCGAGCGGCACGCCGTCGCGCTCGACCTACACGGTGAGCGAGCCGGCAACGTCGCCGTACGTGATCGCGGTGGGCGGCACGACGCTGTTCACCAATACGTCGACCAACGCCTACAACAGCGAGATCGTCTGGAACGATCCGAGCTGGCAGCCGGGCACCGTGTGGTCGACGGGCGGCGGGTACAGCAAGTACGAAGCCGCGCCTGCTTGGCAATCGTCGAGCCTCACGGGATCGACCAAGCGCGCGCTGCCTGACGTCGGCTTCGACGCTGACCTGCGCACCGGCGCGATTCTCGTCGTCAACGGCCAGACGTCCGACACGCTGTGGGGCTCGGGCTACCTCAACAACGAAGGCGGCACGAGCCTCGCCGCGCCGATCTTCACGGGCATCTGGGCGCGCTTGCAGTCCGCCAACAACAATGCGCTCGGGTTTCCCGCGTCGAGCTTCTACAAGTACTTCCCGAGCAACGCGGCACTGTTGCACGACGTCACGTCCGGCAACAACGGCAGCGGCACCTACGGCTACAAGGCGAAGGCCGGCTGGGACGCGACGACGGGCTTCGGCAGCGTGAACATCTCGAAGCTCAACACGTTCATCCAGGGCACGTCGGATTTCGCACGCTGATGGATCGATGACTGCTCCGGTTCCGCATGCGCACCGCAGCGCATGCAGGGAACCGGATGTGATCGCTTGAGCAACCCGCGAGGGCCGCAAGGCCTTCGCGGGTTTTTTGCGTTCCGCTTACTGTCGCGGAGCAGTTCCCGGTGCGACGACGCCCTCACCGACCTTGCAATCGTTGCGCAAGCAACTTTCATGTTCATTACCCCGGCAGCACCGCCCGCTTACGAACTGCAAGGCACACACACTGTTACACAACACGCAGACAACTTCCGTGCGTGTCGTGCGTTTAACTGGGTATATCGATTCGTCGCGGAACGACCACCATGCGAACACGGCCTCACCGCCTGCCCCGGTCGATGCCCCCGGAGCATGCGACAACGGTCGCGATACCGGGCTCAAGCCGGTCGCGCGGCCCGCGTGCCTGCCAACGCCGACACAACACCGAACGAACAACATGAACAACACACGTGCACACCGCCCCGTCAGAACGCTGATCGCGTCGTCCCTCATCGTGTCGCTGCTCGGCCTCTCGGCCTGCAACAGGAACGGCGACAGCAGCGCCCCCGCTCCGGCCAGCGACGCGAGCGCGGCCGCGGCGGCGCAGCCCGCGTCGGCACCCATTGCCTACACGCCGCCGACTGCCGACCAGCTCTACCAGATGGTCGCGCCGATCGCACTGTTCCCCGACAAGCTCGTCGCACTCGTGCTGGCGGGGGCAACGTACCCGGACCAGGTCACGGCCGCCAATAACTGGGTCACGCAGAATCCATCGTTGAAGGGACCGGCACTCGCAACCGCCGCCGATACGCAGCCGTGGGATCCGTCCGTCAAGGCATTGACCGCGTTCCCCGCGGTGCTGTCGCAGATGGCGTCGAACCCGGCCTGGACCACGTCGCTCGGCCAGGCGTACTACAACGATCCGACCGACGTGATGAACGCGATCCAGGTGATGCGCCAACGCGCGCAGACGTCCGGCCATCTCCGCTCGAGCGGCCAGATGCGGGTCACGCAAGTCGCGCAGGCCGCACCGACCGGTTATACCCCGGCTACCGATGCGCCCGTCGTCTACGCCGGGCCGGCGATCGTGCCGCCCCCCGCGCAGGCCATCGAGATCGAATCGGCACAGCCGGAGGTCGTCTATGTCCCGTCGTACAACCCGACGGTCGTCTACGGCGAGCCGGTTTCGGCCTACCCCGGCTACGTGTACCGGCCGCCTTCATACAGCACGGGCGAAATCGTTACCGCCGGCGTGATCACGTTCGGCGTCGGCATCGCCGTCGGCGCCGCGATCTTCGGGCACCACGACTGGGGCTGGCATGCATGGGGCATGAACTGGGGCGCACCTCGTCCGGAAGGCCCCGGCTGGCATGGCGGCTGGCAGCGCCCCGCGGTGGTGTACAACCACACCACGTACGTGTCGAAGTCGACCACCGTGATCAACAACATCACCAACATCCGCAACACGCGAATCACGAACAACTACGGCGGCAACGTCACCAACAACACGACGAATACGACGATCGAACGCAACACGATGCAGCCGGGCGCAGAGCCGATGCGCGGGCAGGCCATGGAGCAACACCCGGGCGCCGGGCCGATGACGATGCCGCACTTCGGCGCGAACGACGCGCGCCCCGGCGCGCGGCCGTCGCCGGACGCGTTCGCGCAGAACCGGGCGAATGAACTGCATGCCGAAGCACCGGGACAACATGCGCCCGGTGCGATGCGCGAGGAGCGGCAGCAGGCAATGCAGCAGGAGCACACCGCGCAGGAAAATCGTGCAGCCGCCCAGCAGCAGCAACAGCGCAACGAGGCTCAGCAGCAACGCGACACGATGCAACAGCGCAACGCCGTACAGCAGCAGCAACGCGAGGAAATGCAGCGACACAACGCAGCGGAGCAACAGCAGCGCGAGGCGTTGCAGCAACACGATGCGGAGCAGCAACGGCAGCGCGAAGCCATGCAGCAACGCAACGAGACTCCGCAGCAAGTGCATAAAGAGGCGCCACCGCACAACGAAGCGCAACCGCGAGAACACGCGGCACCGCAACCTCGGCAACCGGCCCCCGAGCACGCGCCCGCACCGCATCCGCACCCTGCGGAGTCGCATCCGCCGCACGAGACGCATGAGCATCGCACCGAGTGAAATGCACGCCGTGACGGCAGCGCGGCATTCGCACTGCCGGCCGGCAAAAACGCGTCTCGTTGCCGTGCGAACGCAGCACGGCCTTGCCGCGCAACTTACTCCTCCCAGTTCCGGACATAATCCGGTACCGGCACGTTGCCCTCGGCAGGGACCGGCGCACCGCGCGTCATCTTCAGCGGCAGGATCCCCGTCCAGACAGCAAGCGCGAGATCTTCTTCCTTGTCGGACGGCATTGAATCGCTGACTTTTACCGCTGCTTCCGCAAGCGCAATTCGCAGCACGCTGGTCGCATTGATTTCCTTCTCGTTGCCGGGCCGCGCGGCATGCTTGCGACCGGGCGCGATCTTGTCCATCAATGCATCCAGGGCCGCCAGCTTGTCCGCACTGCCCTCCACCGTCTCGAATCGCCCGTAGATCACCGCGGATCGGTAATTCATCGAATGGTTGAAGGCCGACCTGGCCAACACGAGACCGTCCAGCAACGTCATCGCGACCGAAGCCTGTGCACCCGCCGCCAATGCCTTGATCATCCGGCTGCCGTTCGACCCGTGGATATAGAGGTCATCGCCCCGTCTCCAGTGCGCGGTCGGGATACAGTGCGTGTCCTCACCCGTACCGAATGCGATGTGGCACACGTAGGCCTCGTCCACGATGCGATGAAGCATCTCGCGATCGTGGCTCGCCAGTTCCGGCAGGCGGCGGATGGTGGTGCGGGACGTGGGGGAGATGACGGCCTGGTCTTTCATGTTTCGTTTTCCTGTTTGCGCGCCCTTGCGCGCATCGAGCAGCCCACGTTTCGGCAAAGCACGGGCATTCACTCCAAATATATTTGCACTACGAAACTAATCGAATCGAACGCGACAGCTTCCATGCGCGAATGACCTGTCGATCATCCCATCGACAGTCGCTTGCCAAATCGATCAAAATACGCGCGTGCCGCTATCCGTGACGATCGCTGGACATGCCCGCGCACCGGCCGGCACCACATGAACGTGAACGATACGACGCGCGTCGAATCTTCAAAAGAACCAGCTCAACGAAAAATTCTGGAACCAGCCCATGGATCTCGCGCTGCTCGTCTCAACGCTTTCCAGACAAGACGGCTCGACGCGCCACAGCCAGCAGGAAGCCCTCTACCGGAGCCTGCGCAACATGCTGCTGGACGGGCACATCCCGCCCGGCACGCGGCTCGTGTCGACGCGCGTACTTGCGGCCGAGCTCGGTATCGCGCGCAATTCGGCGGTCTATGCGTACGAGCGCCTTGCCGAGGAAGGCTTCGTGGCGGCCACGCGCAACGGGACGATCACGCAATGGGACGGGTGCGGCCGTTCCAGTGCAGGAATCGAACGCGGCCCGGCCCCGGCTCGATTGTCCGAGCGCGTGCACGGGCTGGAGAACGTCGATCCCGAACCCGAACGCATGTTGCCGTTCATTCCCGGCCTCCCATCGCTCGACGAATTCCCCGTTGCCCAATGGCGCCGTTGCATCGAGCGCGCGTGGAGAGCCGTCAAGCCCGCGCAGCTCGCCTATGGCCCGGTCGAAGGGCTGCCCGAATTGCGGCGTGCCGTGGCCGCCTACATCCGGGTCTCGCGCGGCGTGCGCTGCGAAACAGGCCAGGTATTCATCACCGACGGCACGCAAAGCAGCCTCGAACTGTGCGCACGCATGCTGGCAAATCCCGGTGAATATGGCTGGATCGAGAACCCCTGCTACAACGGCGCCCGAACCGCATTCCGGTCGACCGGCCTGGAGCTCGTGCCGATCGAGGTCGACCACGAAGGAATGGCGCCAACCGACGAGCAGTGGCACACCCGCCCGCCCAGGCTGATCTATACGACACCGTCGCACCAGTACCCGCTCGGCGCACTGATGAGCCCCCGGCGGCGCGCGGCGCTCGTCGAGCGCGCACGGGCGTGCGGTGCGTGGATCATCGAGGACGATTACGACAGCGAGTTCCGCCACGGCGGCCAGCCGCTGCCCGCGATCCAGGGCATCGATGCCGACGCACCGGTCTGCTATCTCGGCACCTTCAGCAAGACGATGTTTCCCGCCCTCCGGCTCGGCTTCATGGTGGTTCCGCCGATCCTGGTCGACCGCTTCACCCGCACGCTGCGCGAACTCGTCCATCGGGGCCACTCGGCCGATCAACTGGCGATGGCCGAATTCATCGACACCGGCCTCTTTGCGCGACACCTGCGCAGGATGAGGACGCTGTACGCCGAACGGCGGCGCAGCCTCGAAGCCGCACTCGCCCGCCACCTCGGCTCCGTGCTGAGCGTTCGCGAAAGCCCGGGCGGCATGCATCTTTCGGCGGATCTCGCGATGCCGCTGCACGATACCGACGTCGCCCGCGCCGCAACCGCGCACGGCGTGCTGCTTCAGCCGCTGAGCAGCTATCGGGTCGGCGACGGCCGGCCGTACAACGGTTTCGTGCTGGGATACTCGGGGCTCAGCGACACGACGATCGAGACCGCGACGATGCAGTTCGCGGACGTCATCGAGCAGCACGGCCGCACGCGTTGATGAATGCCGCGCGCGGCATCGTCGCTCACAGTTGCGACTCGATCGGAAACAGCCCGAGAAACCAGACTTCCATGCGGCGCGGGGCGGACACTTCCGGTTCGTGATCGAGCTCGGTGACCGTGCCGTCCGAATCGGTCTGAATCCACTTGAGCCGCCCGTTGCCCGCCGGATCGGGCTTCAATTCGACCCGCCACGCGATGCGATCGAGCCGCGCCTCCAGATCGTTGGCCACCTGCGACGCAATCGCCGGACTCTCGCAGTAAACGCCGATCTCCGTGTTGAGGTTCAGCGAGCGCGGATCGAGGTTCATCGAACCGATGAAAATGTTCTTGTGATCGAACACGTAGGTCTTCGCATGCAGCGACGCACGCGACGACCCGATGATGACCTGCTTCGAGATACTCTTGTCACCCGACGGCCGCCGCTCGTATAGCCGCACGCCGGCCGCCACGAGATCGCTTCGGTAGTGCCGGTAGCCGGCATGCACGGCCGCGACGTCGGTCGACGCGAGCGAGTTGGTCAGCACCGTGACGCGCACACCGCGCGCCGTGAGCGCACGCAGCCGCTCGACGACCTCCCTGCCCGGCACGAAATACGGCGACACGATCAGCAGGTCATGTTCGGGCTGCAAGGCGAGCGCCCGCAACTGCGGCATCAGGTGTCCGTCGCTGTCCTTCGGCGCGTGTGCGATCTTCGATGGATCGTCGTACAGCACCGTCGCGTGCCCCCACGACAGTTCCGTGCCCTGCCCATGAACGATCCGGTCGAGCCGCTGCCTGGCCTCGAGCACGTACGGATTGTCTTCCATGGCCCTCAGGTAGTCGCGCAACCGTTCGCGCTCGCGGTCCAGCCCGCCCGGCGCCGCGTCATGCCCGACCAGCGCGCTGATCGGATACGCGTACGGGGAATTCCAGAACGTATCGAATTCGGTCGAGATGTCCTTCACGACCGGGCCGTGAACGACGACGTCGAGATCGCCAAACTCCAGCATCGACGATGCGCCGAAATACTCGTCGCCGATATTGCGGCCACCGACGATCGCCGCCTGGTTGTCCGCGATCATCGCCTTGTTGTGCATGCGCCGGTTGACGCGCGAGAACTCGAACACGGTGCCGATTTTCTTGAACCGGCGCGTGGCAACCGGGTTGAAGAGCCGGATCTCGATGTTCGGATGGGAGCTGATCTCGAGCAGTTTGCGATCGTCCGCGTTCGTGCCGAGGTCGTCGAGCAGCGCACGGACGCGCACGCCGCGATCGGCCGCGCGGATGATCGCGTCGGCCAGTTCGTGCCCGGTCAGGTCGTCATGCCAGATGTAGTACTGAAGGTCGATCGAGCGGTCCGCGCGATCGGCCAGCAACACGCGCGCATCCAGCGCATCGACCGGATCGGTCAGCAGATGAAACGCGTCCTGCCCCGGATGCGTACCGGCCTGCTGCCGGAACGCGACACCCAGCCGCGTGTCGTCGGTATCGGTGTATGCGTGCGTCTGCGCGCGCTCGGCCTGCGGCGGCAGGCTCGCGCATGCAACGAGCGCCAGCAACGAAAGAAGCGCACCCCACGAACGCAGCATGGTCATGATTGCCGTCCCACTCCCGGCCGAAGCTGTTTATTTTCGCCGCCGGATGGATCGCGGGGCTGTCTGGTTTTCCTTCGGCCGCAACCGGTGTCGCGCGTGGAACGGCCGCGCTACAGCATACTTCGATTGACGGTCGCGCGGCACCCTCTCGGTACTTCCTGATCACCACATGGGTCACGCGTGCCCGCAAAGAAAAACCCGCGACGCATGAAGCCATCGCGGGTTTTCGGCATGCTACGCGAACGCGCGCATGAAATCTGGTGGGCCCGGCGGGGTTCGAACCCGCGACCAATCGATTATGAGTCGACTGCTCTAACCGCTGAGCTACAAGCCCTGATGAGAAGCGAAGCGTGTCACACGCTGCCCCGACGAAGAAGCCGGGCCGGCATTGTAACAACAAAGGAGAGAAACGCCACCGGCATCACGCGGATACCGGCGGCGTTCGCAAGAGACGCTGGAAATCAGTTCCCTTCGAGGAACGACTTCAGCTTGTCGGAACGGCTCGGGTGACGCAGCTTGCGCAGCGCCTTGGCCTCGATCTGACGGATCCGCTCACGCGTGACGTCGAACTGCTTGCCGACTTCCTCGAGCGTGTGATCGGTGCTCATTTCGATACCGAAGCGCATCCGCAGCACCTTCGCCTCGCGCGGCGTCAGCGAATCGAGCACGTCCTTCACGACGTCGCGCATGCTCGCATGCAGCGCGGCATCCGCCGGCGCGACCGTGTTGGTGTCCTCGATGAAGTCGCCGAGATGGGAATCGTCGTCGTCACCGATCGGCGTTTCCATCGAGATCGGCTCCTTCGCGATCTTCATGATCTTGCGGATCTTGTCTTCCGGCATCTCCATCTTCTCGGCGAGCGTTGCCGGATCCGGCTCGAGACCGGTTTCCTGCAGGATCTGCCGCGAGATGCGGTTCATCTTGTTGATCGTCTCGATCATGTGAACCGGAATACGGATCGTGCGCGCCTGGTCCGCGATCGAGCGCGTGATGGCCTGACGGATCCACCACGTCGCATAGGTCGAGAACTTGTAGCCGCGACGGTATTCGAACTTGTCCACCGCCTTCATCAGGCCGATGTTGCCTTCCTGGATCAGGTCGAGGAACTGCAGGCCGCGGTTCGTGTACTTCTTCGCGATCGAGATCACGAGACGCAGGTTCGCCTCGGTCATTTCACGCTTCGCCTGGCGCGCCTTCAGTTCGCCGGCCGCCATCTGGCGGTTGGTTTCCTTCAGGTCCTTCAGCGGCAGCACGACGCGCGCCTGCAGGTCGAGCAGGCGCTGCTGCTGTTCGCGGATCGCCGGGATGTTGCGCGACAGCACCGCGCTGTACGAATGGCCTTCGGCCATGATCTTCTCGGCCCAGTCGAGATCGGTCTCGCTGCCCGGGAAGCGCGCGATGAACTCCGAGCGCGGCATGCCGCACTTGTCGACGACGATGTGCAGGATCTGGCGTTCGACCTGACGCACTTCGTCCACCTGCGCACGCAGCGTGTCGCACAGGCGTTCGACGGTACGCGCGGTAAAGCGGATCGTCATCAGCTCGCTCTGGATCGTTTCCTGCGCCTTCAGGTAGGCCTTCGACTTGTAGCCTTCCTTTTCGAATGCGCGGCGCATCTTGTCGAACCACTCGCTGATCTGCGAGAACTTCTCGAGCGACGCACGCTTGAGGGCTTCGAGCTGGGCGGCGTTGGCCGATGCCTGCGCGGCACCGTCGTCCTCCTCCTCTTCCTCTTCTTCCTCTTCCTCTTCGGCTTCCTCGTCCTCGTTCTCGATGGCTTCCGCTTCCTTCGCGGAGAAACCGTCGGTATCGGCGGAGTCCGAAGCATTCGGATCGAGCAGGCCGTCGACGAGTTCGTCGACGCGGATCTCTTCGTTCGCGACGCGTTCGGCCATCGCGAGGATGTCGGCGATCGTCGTCGGGCACGCGGAGATGGCCATCACCATGTGGCGCAGGCCGTCCTCGATCCGCTTCGCGATCTCGATTTCGCCTTCGCGCGTGAGCAGCTCGACCGTGCCCATCTCGCGCATGTACATCCGGACCGGATCGGTCGTGCGGCCGAATTCCGAATCGACGGTGGACAGCGCGACTTCCGCTTCCTCTTCGACTTCATCGTCCGACGACGCGGCGGGCGCGTTGTCGTTCAGGAGCAGCGTTTCCGCGTCCGGCGCCTGCTCGTAGACCGCCACGCCCATGTCGTTGAACGTGCCGATGATGCCCTCGAGGGCTTCGGTCTCGGTGAAGTTGTCCGGCAGGTGGTCGTTGATTTCGGCGTACGTGAGGAAGCCGCGCTCCTTGCCGAGCTTGATCAGCGCGCGCAGTTTCACGCGGCGCTCTTCGAGCTCCTCGGCCGTACCCGGCGTGCTCGTCGCGAACGCTTCCTTCAGTAGCGCCTTTTCCTTGGCGCGACGATCGCGCACCTTGGATTTGCCCGGTGCAGCCGCTGCTGCTGCGGGCTGCTCGTCGCTCTGATTTGCGTCGTCTTCGACGGATACTTCGTTCAGCTTTTTGGTCATGGAGTTCGCCGTACCGGCTATATCGACTCGCGGCTGCTGGACGACAGCCGGTTGAACCGTGGGTGCATGAGTAGTACGTACTGCCGTTTCGTCCGCGGCGGCAGTCGTGTCCCTTGCGCTTTTCGCACTTGCCCGCTTCGCCGCCGGCTTGGCCGGCCCGGAGTCGGGTCTGGCGGCAGCCCGTGTTCTGGCTGCCGGCGCCGGCGCAGCCTGAGCAGTGCCGGCCGCGGTTTTCTTTCCTGCAGAAGCTGACGTGGCTGAAGACGTTGTCCTGGTGGAAGAAGCAGACTTGGCCGCTGTGACCTTTTTGGTCGGCTCCGTCGAGCCCTTGCCTGTTGCTTTCTTTCCGCCTGTCGTCTTTGCCATCGCGATTCTCGCCTTTGCTTGGAAAACAAACCGCTGGAAACCTTATATTATAGCACGCTGGGGAGCCCTCTCTAAGCTCCCCTGCCGCCTACAGCCCGAGCCGACGCTTCATGTCGGTTCGCTGCTGGTTCAATTCCGTCAATTCGGCCAATTCCTCGGGTGTGAAGGTGGATTGCCGCGCCAGCCTGTCAAGCCGGTCGCAGCAGGCGTCGTAACGCATCTTGAGCACCGCCGCCTGCAGTTCCTCCGCCGCGATCCGTTCCTGTTCACGCTGCCGCTCGGGCACCGTCTCGTCTTCCGGATTCTGTAACAGCAAATCACGGACGTTTTCATCATAGTCCAGAATTTCGCGGAAGATTTCCTCGTAAGTCGCTCCATTCGAGGACGTCCGCAGCACATCCGACAGCAGCCGGAACTCCGCGCCGTCGCCCAGCGCGCGCGCATGATCGACGACTTCCGCGAACAGTTCGCCGATGCGCGGCAACGCGCGCAGGGTCGCCAGTTGCTCATCGTCGAGCTGCGACGCGATGCGCGGATGCATCACCAGCGTGCGCAATGCGCGCTTTTCGCTGTCCGTCACGCGGCGCCGCTCGCTGCGCGCAGGCGCCTGGCGCGGCGGTGCCGCGATCCGCGTATCGACGTCGGACAGCCCCGCAACCTCTTCGAACGGAATGTCGAGGCGGTCGGCGAACATGTGCATGATCTGCGCGCGCAACGCGTTCGCGGGGAGCGCCTGCAATAACGGCTTCGCATCGAACAGCGCCTTCGCGCGGCCTTCCGGCTGATCGAGCGCCTTGCCGGAAATTGCTTCGTTCAGCAAAAATTGTGACAGCGGCATCGCGCGCTCGACCTGCTCGGAGAACGCGTCCGCGCCGAATTCGCGCACGTAGCTGTCCGGATCGTGCTCGGCCGGCAGAAAAAGGAACCGGATCGTGCGGTTGTCCCCCGCATGCGGCAGGCAAGCCTCGAGCGCGCGCCGGGCCGCTCGCCGCCCGGCCGAATCGCCGTCGAAACTGAAAATGACCGTGTCGGTCTGGCGCAGCAGCTTCTGCACGTGAATCGGCGTGCACGCGGTGCCGAGCGTCGCGACCGCGTTGGGGAACCCGAGCTGGGCGAGCGCGACGACGTCCATGTAGCCTTCGACGACCAGCACGTACTTGCGCTCGCGAATCGCGAGCCGCGCCTCGAACAGGCCGTACAGCTCGCTGCCCTTGTTGAACAGCGGGGTCTCGGGCGAGTTCAGGTACTTCGGCTCACCGCTGCCGAGCACGCGGCCGCCGAAGCCGATCACCTGCCCCTTCACGTTGCGGATCGGGAACATGATCCGCTCGCGGAACCGGTCGTAGCGGCGCGCGACGCCCTGCGCATCGGTCTTCTCGCTGACGATCACGAGCCCCGCCTCGACGAGCGACTCGTCGCGATAGTCGGGGAACGCGGCTTCGAGGTTCTGCCAGCCGTCCGGCGCATAGCCGAGCCCGAAGCGCGCGGCAATCTCGCCGGTCAGGCCCCGGTTCTTCAAGTACTGGATCGCGACGGTCGCGCCGCGCAACTGCTTGCGGTAGTAGTCGCACGCGGCGGTCATCGCATCGGACAGCGCGGTTGCGACCGATTTCGACACCGGCGCTGGATAGTCGCCGCCACCGCCTCCGCCGCCGCCACGCATCGACGGCTCGTGCGGCACGGTCAGCCCGACGGACTGCGCGAGATCCTGCACAGCCTCCGGGAACGTGAGCCCCGCGTGTTCCATCAGAAAGCCGATCGCCGTGCCGTGAGCCCCGCAACCGAAGCAGTGATAGAACTGCTTGGTTGGGCTGACGGTAAACGACGGGCTCTTCTCGTTATGGAACGGGCACAGTCCCATGAAATTGGCGCCGCCCTTCTTGAGCTGCACGTACTTGCCCACCACGTCGACGATATCGACGCGGTTCAGCAAATCCTGCAGGAACGAATGCGGAATCACCGTGGGATCGAGCGAAAAAAGACAATACGACACCCCGGCGCACGCACGGCGCGCCGGGGAAACAGGTGTTACTTCGTGAGCGCGGCCTTGACCAGCGCGGAAATCGCCGTCATGTCGGCGCGGCCTGCGAGCTTGCCCTTCAGCACGCCCATTACCTTGCCCATGTCCTGCGGGCCGGCGGCGCCCGTCTGCGCGACCGCTGCCTGGACTTCGGCAGCCACCTCGGCTTCCGACAGCTGCTCGGGCATGTAGCCGCTCAGCACGACCAGTTCGGCCTGCTCTTTCGCGACGAGGTCGTCACGGCTGGCTGCCTGGAACTGGCTGATCGAATCCTTGCGCTGCTTGATCATCTTGTCGATCACGGCCGTGATGCCCGCGTCGTCGAGGGTGATCTGATCGTCGACTTCGCGCTGCTTGATCGCGGCCATCAGCAGGCGAATCGTTGCCAGGCGCTCGCTTTCCTTCGCGCGCATCGCGGCCTTCATGTCTTCGCTGATCTGCTCTTTCAAACTCATCTTTCACCCGGGAAGGAAACGTGAATCCGACGCCCGCCATAAGGGCGTCAACACAAAAACCCGCTTGGGACAGTGTCTCAAGCGGGTTGCTCGAATCCGGCATCGGCGGCTCGCCTGATCGGTCGCATGATCATGCTCGATCTTTTCTCGATCACCTGATCGCACGGAGTCGCCGGTGCGCCGCTCAGCGAACCGCGCGGCGCCCAATCGTTCAGTACAGCTTCTTCGGCAGTGTCTGGCTGCGGATGCGCTTGTAATGACGCTTCACTGCAGCAGCCTTCTTGCGCTTGCGCTCCGCGGTCGGCTTCTCGTAAAACTCGCGCGCACGAAGCTCGGTCAACAGACCATTCTTCTCGATCGTGCGCTTGAAGCGACGCATTGCAACTTCGAACGGCTCGTTCTCTTTAACGCGAATGATCGTCATGATCCGACACGAATAAAGGTTTGCAGGGAAAGACTACCGAGTATAGCAGAGCGATTGCCTAAAGGCACGGGGACTGGTCCCGTCAAAACGGCGTCGGCCCGGTCTCGTCAGGCGCCGCGCGCATACTCGGCCGCCGCCTGTCCGGCCGCCGCGCCGGACGCCCATGCCCACTGGAAGTTGTAGCCGCCGAGCCAGCCCGTCACGTCCACCGCCTCGCCGACGAAGAACAGCCCCGGTACGCGCGCACTCATCATCGTCGCCGACGACAGGTCGCGCGTATCGACCCCGCCCTTCGTCACTTCGGCCTTCTTGTAGCCCTCGGTGCCGTTCGGCGTCAGCGTCCAGCCGGACAGCGCGTCGCCGATCTGGCGCAGCGTCTTGTCGGGCAGGTCCGCGAGCCGCGCGTCGGCCGCGACGCGGTGGGTGTCGAGCCACGCATGCGCGAGGCGCGACGGCACCCAGTCGGCGAGCAGCGAACCGATCTGGCGCTTTGACGTGCGCTTCGCGTCGAGCAGGTCGGCCACCGTGTCGCGCTGCGGCAGCAGATCGACGCGGATCGGGTCGCCGGGCTGCCAGTAGCTCGAGATCTGCAGGATCCCGGGCCCGGACAGGCCGCGATGGGTCAGCAGCAGGTCCTCGACGAATTCGCCGCCGCGCTTCTTGTCGCCGGTCGAGACGCGCACCTCGAGCGATACGCCGGACAACGCCGCGAACGGCTCCCAGTCCTGCTGCGCGAACGTCAACGGCACGAGCGCGGGCCGCGTATCGATGAGCTTGTGGCCGAACTGCTTGGCGATCCGGTAGCCGAAGTCCGTCGCGCCGATCTTCGGGATCGACAGGCCGCCGGTCGCGATGATCAGCGCGCGCGCACGGATCGGCCCGGCCTGCTGCGTGTCGAGCGTGAAGCCGTCGGACGGCGCGTGGCGCACCGCGTCGACGACGACGGGCCGGCGCCACGCGATACCGCCCGCGTCGCACTCGTGCTTCAGCACGTCGATGATCGCGTCGCTGCCGTGGTCGCAAAAGAGCTGGCCCTTGTGCTTTTCGTGCCAGGTCACGTGATGGCGCTTGAGCAGCCCGAGGAAGTCGCGCGGCGTATAGCGCGCCAGCGCCGAGCGCGCGAAATGCGGATTCGACGACAGATAGTTGTCGGGGCCGGCGTACAGGTTCGTGAAGTTGCAGCGGCCGCCGCCCGAGATGCGGATCTTCTCGGCGAGCCGCGGCGCGTGATCGATCAGCACGACGCGGCGGCCGAGCTGCCCGGCGACCGCGGCGCTCATCATTCCGGCAGCGCCCGCGCCGATCACGGCGATGTCATAAGTTTCCATGGCGCGGATTGTACCTGCCCGGCATCCGGCCCGGGCCGCTGCCAGCGGGGGCAGGCCCTCGCCTGCTATACTTTCCGGTTACGTTGACCTACCTGCGGCGCGCCCGATACGGCGTGCCCTGCCCGTACCCATGCTCGTTCTCGGCATCGAAAGCTCCTGTGACGAAACCGGCCTCGCGCTCTACGACACGCAGCGCGGCCTGCTCGCGCACGCGCTCCACTCGCAGATCGCCATGCACCGCGAATACGGCGGCGTCGTGCCCGAGCTCGCATCGCGCGACCACATCCGCCGCGCGCTGCCGCTGCTCGAGGAAGTGATGGCGCAAAGCGGCACGCGCCGCGACGACATCGACGCGATCGCGTTCACGCAGGGCCCCGGCCTCGCCGGTGCGCTGCTGGTTGGCGCGAGCATCGCGAATGCGCTCGCGCTCGCCTGGAACAAGCCGACGGTCGGCATTCACCACCTCGAAGGCCACCTGCTGTCGCCGCTGCTCGTCGACGAGCCGCCGCCGTTCCCGTTCGTCGCGCTGCTGGTATCCGGCGGCCACACGCAACTGATGCGTGTGACCGACGTCGGCGTGTACGAGACGCTCGGCGAAACGCTCGACGACGCGGCCGGCGAAGCATTCGACAAGACGGCCAAGCTGATCGGCCTCGGCTACCCGGGCGGCCCGGAAGTGTCGAAGCTCGCCGAAACCGGCACGCCGGGCGCGGTCGTGCTGCCGCGCCCGATGCTGCATTCGGGCGACCTCGACTTCAGCTTCAGCGGCCTGAAGACGGCCGTACTCACGCAGATGAAGAAGTTCGAAGCTGCCAAGCTCGAAGGTGAAGCCCTCGAACGCGCGAAGGCCGACCTCGCGCGCGGCTTCGTCGATGCGGCCGTCGACGTGCTCGTCGCCAAGTCGCTCGCCGCGTTGAAGAAGACGAAGCTCAAGCGCCTCGTGGTCGCGGGCGGTGTCGGCGCGAACCGCCAGTTGCGCGCTGCACTGTCGGCCGCCGCGGCCAAGCGCGGCTTCGACGTGCACTACCCCGATCTCGCGCTCTGCACCGACAACGGCGCAATGATCGCGCTCGCAGGCGCATTGCGGCTCGGCCGCTGGCCCGAGCAGGCGAATGCCGACTACGCATTCACGGTGAAGCCGCGCTGGGATCTCGCATCGCTCGCGCGCTGAGCCGCGCCACGCACGCGACGCAACGTCGCACCGGCAAACAGAAAGGCCGCTCGATACTGAGCGGCCTTTTTTCATCGACGCGACAAAACGCAGCGGCGTTATGCAGCCTGCCGCTTGTCGCGTTCGATCAGCGCATACGCGCTGTGATTGTGGATCGACTCGAAGTTCTCGGCTTCGAGCACGTATGCCACCACACGCTCGTCCGCATCGAGACGCTGCGCGACGTCACGCACGAGATCCTCGACGAACTTCGGGTTCTCGTACGCGCGCTCGGTCACGAACTTCTCGTCCGGACGCTTCAGCAGCCCCCACAGCTCGCACGACGCCTCTTCCTCGGCGATACGGATCAGCGCCTCGACCGGCAGGTCGGCCGCGAGCTCCGCGTCGATCGTCACGTGCGAACGCTGGTTGTGCGCGCCGTACTGCGAGATCTTCTTCGAGCATGGGCACAGGCTCGTCACCGGCACGAGCACCTTCAGGAACAGGCGCGTATCGCCGTTGCGGCTTTCGCCTGCGAGCGTCACTTCATAGTCGAGCAGGCTCTGCACGCCCGACACCGGCGCCGTCTTGTTCACGAAGTACGGGAACGTCACTTCGATGCGGCCGGCTTCGGCTTCCAGCTTCTCGAGCATCGATGCGAGCATCGCACGGAAACGCTCGACCGTCAGCGGTGCACGGTTCTCCTCGAGCAGCGCGACGAAACGCGACATGTGCGTGCCCTTCTGGTCGGCCGGCAGGCGGACATCGAGGTTCCAGACACCGACGGTCGGCTGCACGTCGCCGCTTTCGGTACACACCGTCAACGGATGCCGGACCGCCTTCACGCCCACACGCTGAATCGGAATCTGGCGGGTATCCACCGTGCTCTGCACGTCGGGCATCACGAAGGCGGGATTCATCTGGTTCATCTTGTTCAATCCTTGTAAGCCGCGCGTTCGGCAATGTCCCACAGACAGTTGAAGGTTGGGACGGCGGGTGCGGCATAGATTATGCGACC